>JAAEAF010004394.1:0-88103 GCA_011037195.1 Triatoma infestans
TCAAATGACTTCAATTTTCAATACGCCTTGCGTTCGCTATGACTCTCAATAAAGCGCAAGGACAATCTTTGCAAGTGTGTGGTTTAAATTTAGAAAACGAATGCTTCTCTCAGGGGCTTCTCCCTAATGTCGCATGCTCCAGAGTCGGTAAACCATCCGATCTTTATGTTTATGCAGAAAAAGGACAACAACAAAATGTAGTCCATTCACTACCTTTATAATAAAAAAAAGACTTTCAGTTAAAAACATTTTTTCTTTCTTTCCTTTCAGTTCACAGCAACGCACAGGGTATAGGTATTAAATTGAATGATTTGTTTTCTTGCTGAATCTATGTTAACTATCATACTTCTATTTACTTTCCTAATAATTAAAATCAGACTGAGCCACAGCTAAGCGTGGCCGGGTTTAGCTAGTCTTATATAAAAAAAAAAATGTTCGGACTTGTAACTTACTGTTACTTATTTAATTAAAAATTTTTTACATTACTTTCTTTGTAAACTGTTCTAGTATGTCATATAACAACGCCTACAACTCCAACATTAAAAAAAAAAAAATCAGATTTGTATAAAAATTTAATAATAAATTTCCATGAAAATGACACGCTCAGTGTCGAAACGTAGGAAAGAAAACAAAATGTAATCTTTTTTAAATAAAATAAAATTAAGGCTGTATATCGGTCATTCTTCTACATAATCAGCAAAAATTATAAGCATAGCAAAAATTATCATCAAAATCAAGAAATGAATAAATTCAATTTCAAGATTCAATGGAAAATCCAGAAGGCAGACAAAATTTCAAGTTTTACATTCTGTTAATTTGGAAGCAATATATGTAGAAAGACGAAATTTGGTTTAATTTCTATTTTATCATAGTAAGAGCCGACATATTTTCATATAAACATTATACATATGAAAGACGTTTTGACATTACCTCAACTCTAGCCAATTGCCCTAATCTAAAGGCCAATCCTATTCCTGCAGCCATCCTTATCGATCCTTTTTGTTCTTTTATAAATTCCTCAAAATCATCTGAAAAAAAGGTTCATTAATTTAACAATAAAATAAATATATGAAAAATAAAAGCAAAATTATTACAAACAAATTTAGGGAACTGCAATGGGCAGTAGTTCAGAACCTACCCTTACAGATATTTTTATACAAACTTCCTTTTCAAATCCCCTTTCTTTTTTAAATAGAAGACTTTTACCGACTTTGTAGATGACTTTTACCGTCCGATTCGCTCCAAGTTTTTCACATTTTCATCTCTTTTCATCTCCGTTTATAATTCTCTTATGAAATAGAATACATCAACAAACAGAATTTCCCGGACTTTAGCCGGATAGAAACAGATAACAATTCTATTGTAACATCTATTATCAACAACTAAATTTCCTTAGATCCTTAAATGATTATACAAATAACGAAACATACTTGATATGACCCAAATAAAATTGCAATCAACTACAGAAATGACACGAATAGACTTTCAATTTTATATTTTCAATTACATACTCCCCCAAATTCTCTGGACATTTCCAATCACACTAATGCAAACCTTAGTTTTTTCCCAATAGCCCTTCTCGCTTCCTCTCTGTTGTTTACCTTAATTAATTTATCTAAGGCACAATATGATCAAAAAATCTCACACTAAATTTTAACAAGACAGCATTACATTACACCATACACAATACATATTCAGAATATACTCTTGTATGTTATCTTTCTTTATTTTTCTGTTATATATATATATATATAAAAGAGCAGTACATTTTTTTATACATTTTATATATGTATATAGAATATGTAATATTGTGTGTATATAATACAAAATGTACATAAAAATGTGCTGCCCTTAGATTTTTTCATCCTAGAGGCCTCTACAGCTCACTGTCCGGTGATGGACAGTGTTGTCTGTAACGAGAGAACACTATCTGGAGGCAGGCAGTGCATTGAGAAAGCTCCTTGCGCCAATGACCATTGATGTTGACGCGCCTTAAATTGAAAAAATAAAGTTTTAATTTAAATTATTTATTAATTTGTTTTAATTGAAATATTATGTATTTATTTTTTTTTTTTGTAGTTATTTGTATTCTTCACACTCTTTTCTACGATGTTTTCTTTTTCGGTATATTTGAATATCATGTATCTGCATTTATCATGTAAACAATATTTTATAGGTCTTGGAAAAAAAAAATTATCGAAACGTTGGCAGGAGTTCATCTTGTTTTAACTTCTGGTCGAACATCAAGAATTTTTAATAATTTATACGCTAACGGCGAATAAAAAACCAAAAATTAATTACCAAATATAATAGATATTTTCATATAGGTTAACATACAAAAAGTAGTAAATAAAAAATTAAATAAAATCAAAAGAAATAAAAATGGAATTAAATATTTAGTACAGAGAGGCAACTAGGAAACAACAAATACAAAACTATGAACGGAAAAGTCAAATTCTACATATATTACTAAAATTAAAATCCAAATGTAATGGGAAAAGTATAAATGTAATTGTCGAAGTCTTTTTCGACAAAATTGTGTAAAATATAAATAAAAACAAAAAATAAATAAAAAATCACCAAGAGTCCAATCTCCACAATTTCCACAATTAATCCACAAATGTGATCTGAAAAGATCTCCAAAACCTCCGGAGCCAGGTTTGAAAGGTAATGGTGTAAAAACATGTAATCCACTTGACCAGTACATCTAAAAGTGAAAAGCAAGAAATCCATTATAATATCTAATTTTGAAATTATAATGTTTAGAATCAATTATTTATTAAAAAGAAAATATCTGATGTAAAACAATGGACACGATTTTCTCTCATTGCAATTTCACAGCTTTAATTGGCCAAAGTTTTCTTCAAAATGGAATTTTTATTTAATGATCCAGGTATGACTGCCCTTAATATATAATGTTGCGGTCATACTTAAATGGCAATTTAGGGGAGGAACTTGGAAACAACAATATTTTATAAAACTATGAACTGAAAAATCACATATAATTACATTACCGCTCCTCCAGAACCCTCAAAGAAATTAAATTTTCTAGATAAATATTTCAATTAAAAGTGAAAATCCTTTATATATTTAGTCATTTATGAAATCTGAAGAAAAAGTGCTGGAGACGTTTTTTGAGAAAAAAAAAAATCATATAGCGATGCAGTGTAAGTAGTTCGATTGATGGTTATAGGAACGTTCATGTCAGATCCCATGAAGGTTTCTAAACGGATAAGCAAAATTGAGAGCTTACTATTTTTGGGTTATTTTGTACCACAAACGAATAAAGAGAAACAGAGAGGAACAATCTTTTAAAAATATTCTTTTGTTTATTTGGGAGGACCTGATAACTTATATTATTAGGGGAAAATCAATTTTTGAAAACTTACAGGATTTGGTTAGATTTTGTGGGGGTTGCCTATCCAGCTACGCCACCAGGACCCCAAAAGTTAGAGTTCCTTCTCCAGTTCTATCTGTTTAATTAGATTTTGGAATCTGGAGAGAGTCTCCTGGGTGGTCCTTGAGGACACCCACCAATCAGAGAACCCTCTCTCAAACCTGTCTGTTTTATTATATTTAGAAGTCTTGAGAGAGACTCTTGTGTAAAGCTCCAAAAAGGAGAAACCTCAGGCACACAAGCCCCCCGCCCACACAGTACGTGCAGTGCTGTTTCTTCTTCCTGACCAAACCTGCACAGGCTATCTGTTGTCAGGCTAATGCGATGCATGTGCTTCTTTAAGTCTACAGTGGCCAGTAAGCAGGTCCACAGACACCCTTATGGCCGCACGGCCTTGTTGGAGTAATTCTCCATTAAGCCAGAGCGATTAGCTATTTATAAGTTGTTTTGCCTGCCTTTGGTCTGGGGTTTTAACCCTCTATTCTTATGATCGATCGTGCACCTATGCTCTCTGAGGCTGCACTCCTCAGGTACTTTGCATTGCCACAGAAAGTTCAGGAACAATGAACGATAAGAGAAAAAGATCATTATAAATCTAAACAGAAAAAATAATAATATAAAATCCAATTTACCGACGCTCCTGCCAAGTTGTCTGAAGAAGGACATACACTTCTAAATTCAAAACCTCTCAATGACGTAGGACCACCAAGAAAAAAATTGTCACAAATTGGTGAAGTAACTTCTTTGAGATCTGTCATATGGCCAACATTGAAACTATATTGCACCATCTAAAAAAAGTAAATAAAGCAAAAATAAATATTTAATTGTTAAAAAATATTATTATTTAATTCATAAAAGCATACCCAGTCATTTTTATAAAGAGGAAGATTATACTGCATTAAAGCTTCATTTTTCACGAAAAACACATTACCTCCAAGGCCACAGACTTCAGAGGTCAACTTATACATGGATCCACAAGTTGGGAAAACCTAAAAGAAAAAATACGAATAATTTTTTTAATTTATACAAAATATAATAAAAAAAAACAATCTGCCCAGGAATACATAATAGCTAATTAATAATCCTCAAAATTTAAGCGAACAAATTAAATTGACATTTCAAAAAATCTTTGATTGTACATATTTAAAAGGAAGTATCCCTCGTCATGAAAAAGCTTAAAAACAAATTGAAAAAATATTTCAAAATGAATGCGAAATACCCAGAAAGTTGGCCAAAAATTAAAGACAGGCATGAGAAAATTTCAAAAACTGAAGTAGAAAAGTAGAAATTTATGTCGATTAATTTTGATTGCATCCACTGCAACGCTTAAAACGAATTAAAAACTTTTATAGAGACTGACATCAACTACGGATAGTAAATCGAAAAGAATCATGGAATATGGGTTGCAACCAAAATTTAAGATCTTCAACAGTCTAGGAAGGAATGCCATACTTTTCAATATAGTTTTCACTACTTCATATATCTGTTCTGTGATGATCTCAAAGGCTTAAAAAAAAAAAACACTAAAAAAATAACTTAATGCATCTCAGATTGATTTCTCAATTAGTTTATGACTGTTTAGATTTTGACACAGTTTGGAGTGCCTATGAAGTGGCGACGAGCTGATGCGAGTAGGTGGCGCGACTCATCTTTTGTCGGCCCAGAGTCATATTGTGACATTACAAGCTGTTTATTTAATCATCAAAACATAATGATTACAAACATTTCTAAGTTTTTTTTTTTAATTTCCTCTTACAAGTATCGTGATCGTGTCCAATTTTCGATATTGAGTTTTCACTGGATATACACATTTTAAGGTCCCTTGAGATCGAAAAAGTGGTTTTGTGTGTGTGTGTATGTGGTCAGCAAATCGGTCAACCGGAAGTTTCACTTTACAGAATATTTTTTTCAATTTTTTGCGATTTCTCCCTATTATACACTCAGTGACAAAAAAACCGGACACTTATATTTAAAATAAAAAATGCCGCACACTTGTATTTATTTGTTTAATTCCAATTTTTTATCTATGTATTAATTATAACGCATGTAATAATTACTTAATAAGTTAATTTTAATGCAATCAGATCAGAAATTCATAAGTTACAGAACAATTATGTAAACAGCGGAAAATCTTTATAGTGATAAATTGAAATTTAAGTAACAATTATTACCTTGTTGATTTCTAATACCGCGTATTACCTCCTCTGGCCCTTCGGAGGGCTTCCAGTCTCCTAGGCATCGAGTAAATAAGCGACTGAATTTCATCATAGACATGTTCCGTGGTAGCCTGCTTCATTTTGTGGTTATCGACCGTTTCGGGCGTTCGCCCATTTTCAGGATGCGTTTTTCAGACAGTGTGCCAACACAGACTCGTACAGAGACTTTAGTTTTCACACTCGAGTCGGCAGTGTGAAACTAAGTCTCTGTACGAGTCTGTGTTGGCACACTGTCTGAAAAACGCATCCTGAAGATGGGCGAACGCCCGAAACCGGTCGATAACCACAAAATGAAGCAGGCTACCACGGAAAATGTCTCTGATGCTTTCCAGCTCTGCGGAACCAACCACCACGACTGAATTTCATCTTGTGAAACAGCATCCCATAACTCACCAACAGCAGTTTGTAGCTGATGAACATTTGTTGGGGATGACGGAAGTTGCCTGAGGCGTCTCTTTAACATGTCCCATAAGTTTTCAATGGGATTCATGTCTGGAGAACGTGCTGGCCAATTCATTGTAGTAACTGGGACACCCTCCAAGTAATGGGTAACAATTCGAGCAACATGCGGTCGAGCATTATCCTGCATTAACATGAAGTTATCCCCAATAAATGGAGCAAATGGACCACAGCTTCCTGAAGAATCTTTCAATGTCCCGTCGAGCAGTCAAAGATCCATTCTGTATAGTAATTAGTTCGGTACGGGCTTGGGTGTTGATTCCACCCGATACCATAATTGACTGCCTTTGAAAAGGTTGGGATTCTCGCATGGTACATGAAGCATAGAGCTCACCAGGTCTTCTCCACACACGATCCCGGTCATCTGATTGCCACAAAGCAAACCGGCACTCATCTGTGAAGAGAACAGCGCCCCATTGCTCAAGTGTCCAATGGAAATACTGATTTGCAAAAAGTCTCCTTTCTATTCGATGCCTCTCCAGTAGAGGAGGACCTAATGCGAGACGTCTAGAGACTAAGTTATTCTCTTGAAGCCTTCTAATGACTGTCCGAGAGCTCACCCTGACATTGCGGACCGTTTGTAGTTCCCTACGTATCTCGGGAGCGGTCACATGACGATTTCGCAGTACTGTAAGAGTAATAAAACGATCGTCTCTAGGCGTCGTACATCGCGGTCGACCACTACCTTCTCTTCGATCGAGACTTCCGGTGGTCCTAAGTCGTTGAAGGCTATCGTGGATGGTAGAGCGCGGCTCACCTATGACTTGAGCGATGTACCGTACGCTACGCCCTTCGTTGGCCAAAGCATCTGCCCGGGGAAGGTCTTCACGACTTAAAACCATGCTTTTATGGGAAAAAGTCAATTTAATTAAATTTTTGCAAAAATTTATGTTTAATCAAAGAATATCATTTGAAAAAATTAAAAAACTCACTTGATAAGGTAACTCAAGAAAAAAATAAGAAATCTAAACCCATTTTAAACACTTTAAAAGAATAAGTATCACTGATAAATGGTAAACAACTAGTCTGCAATGATTAGTTTGAGCTCAAAGATCATTGTTAACATTTGTACCTAATTATTAAAGAAGATTAACAAATAACTACAGGTGTCCGGTATTTTGTCACTGAGTGTATAAACCTATTATCATTTTCTCCCTATTGTATAAACTATCATATAAAGAGCTGCAACTTTTATTTGAAACATTTCTCTGGGAAAATTCATTTAAGGCTAATTTTGGGGTTGAGGTGGGGTTTTTTTTTTCCTACAAAGAGCTGTTTTAATTTATTATACAATTCTATTATCTATATAATATTAACTAGAATTAAATATATTGCCAAAATTCCGAGTTTGAAGAAAATCGGTTGCTCGGAAGTGAGTTTTTGCTGAACAGATTTTTCAGGTTTTCTACATTTTTCTCCATCAAAACACCGACGGATTTCTTTAAATTTGGTATACTAACTTTGAATACAGAGACCTATCACTTTGGTTTGAAACATTTTTCCTGAGACAGTTCATTTTAAGAAAGTTTTGAGGGAAATGGGAGGTGGTTATGCTTTCCTGAAACAAATTATTTTATTTAATTCAGAACCAAATATCTTATCTTATATAACTACCGATTGAAAATTTGTATTTTACATGGACCAAATTAAGCTGGGTATTAAGCTTATATCTTTCATTTTTATTTGTCTTTCCAAATTTAGGCTAAGAATATAATTTGTTTAATTGTTCTACTTTCACAACTATAGTTACAATTCTAGAAAAGAAGAAATATTTAATTGCTATTGAAATAATTATTTAAATGAAATAAAAGTTATGAAAAAAAGGTAACAAATTTATTAAATCTTTTTAAGTTTACAATTATTACTGTATAAACAAACCATAAGGAAATAAAATATGGAAATATTATTTGGAAGTATCAAAATTAGACATGTCATTAAATAGATATGCTTAAAAAGTTACTACAATAAACAAACCTCTTGTGAAGAATTAAAATTCCAAGATCGTAGTGTAAATTGCGGGGCAACATGAAAATGGTTTAAGTTACAAAATATATTACATTGTTTCATGATAGACTTGCATGATCTGAGCTTTAATAATCAGAAACTGTTTCTAGAAAAAGGTTTTAAAATAGGACTTGTTTTATATGTAGAAATGCTGTCTACTTTAGGAGATACTTTTCTTAAAACTAAACAGTTTTGACCAGACCGCTAACGTTAACGCACTCTGTTTGAGTTCACAAAAAACTGTGCACTCCTGAAGAATTATATGGGGGCTACCAACTTCTCTCCCAACTTACTAAGCCCTGCAAGTACTTTACCTCTTCCAACCTACTGATCATCCACTCCACTCATGTGTGATTAGAATACAAATAGCGGTTCTGAGGTCAGAGCGAAAAACAAGCATTCATTTTAACTAATTAGAGGTTAGTACAAATCAACAAGGAGAAATACATCATAGTAACAATGTATATTTTAACTTAAGATTTTTCCAGGAGTTCACTTGCGTATGTGCTAATGAAGATTAGCTACCACTGTCTCAAAACCAAATTATTGGTGCATTTTTAGATTGTAATAACATCATTATAATTACTTCAAAATTATTATCCATGTGCTTTTTTGAAATGTATATACGAGGTGTGTAAATTAAGTAATGAGACTGATTTTCTAGTGTTCGATCTGGCAACACTGGAGACGCGGCGCATGCGTGGTAGGGCAAGTAAACATCTGATACACGTCCAGTGCAAATTTGAAAATGCTAGAGTTGTTGCACTGTCCGTAGTGACTTTTTTTGTGAGCAAGGTTTTTTCAGTGCGTTTTAAAAATGAGTGACATCAATTACGAGCAACGTTGTGCTATCAGGTTTTGCTTCAGACTTGGGCACAGTGCAACGGAAACGTTTGAAAAACTGTGCCAGGCCTATGGAGACAATGTTTTGTCGAGAGCACAGGTTTTTAGGTGGTTTAAGTCGTTTGCAGAAGGAAGGGAATCAATTGAAGACGAGCCTCGCAGCGGAAGGCCTTCATCTTCAAGAACCGACGAAAATGTTGGCAGAATCCGCGATCTCGTGCGTTCAGATCGTCGTTTGACAGTCCGAATGATCGGCGAAGAGTTGAATTTGACTCACACAACCGTTCATCAAATTTTGACTAATGAATTGGGGATGAGAAAAATGGGTGTTGCATCACGACAATGCTCCGTGTCACACCGCGATTTCTATTAATGAGTATTTGGCCAGTAATAACATTCCTGTGGCTCCTCAGCCTCCTTATTCACCCGACTTGAGTCCATGTGACTTTTTTTTGTTCCCCGAATTGAAAAATCACCTCAAGGGACGTCATTTTGGAACATTGGAGAATATTCAAACAGCCGTAACCGACCAACTGAAGTCTATTCCAGTATCCAAGTTCCAGCACTGCTATGACGAATGGAAGAATCGTCTTCAGCGTTGTGTGGCTTCCCAAGGTAGTTACTTTGAAGGGGACAATGTTGAATTGTAATTTTATTTGAATAAAAAAAAGATAAAAAATCAGTCTCATTACTTAATTTACACACCTCGTACATAACGTGGATACTTCATCATTCCAGGATAGACAAATAATAAAAAGATGAGTAAAGTATGTACACTATATGTTAGCAAAATGTGTATAAATATATGAATATTGCACGTAAACTAGGAGTAATTTCTAACACATCTTTCTTAGAAGTTAAACCCGAAAAACGAAATAAATTAAAAATTATATTCTAATCTTTCTAGTTAAGATGCTGTTATATCTACCTTGGAATCTCTATAATCAATTGAGGCAATATGTTTCACAGATGACTTCAAAGAATGTCCTGTTGTTTCTCGAATATCAAAATCTGCGTATCTATTTCCTAGATAGCCTAGTCGCCAATTAGCCTCATACTGGAGATTTTGTATTAACTGCAAAAACATCAGAAATAAAAAAATAATTAATAGATTATTGCCACAAATATACCGACTTGCATAAAAATCATATATATAAGATCTTGTTTCGCACTTTTTATGTTTGTTTTTTTTATATGAGACTAAAATCTCTGTGCCCCTAGGAGCCTTCTCAGTACACTGCTGCTCTCTGGACAGTGAACTGTAGAGGCTCCTAGGAAAAGAAAATTTAAAAGGGCAGTACTACTGTACTCGAGAACCCGGGACCTTTTCGTACGGGACTGGTGCTACCACTGAGCTAATCCCGTCCCTAACTCATTATAGTCTGTATGGCACGATTTCTTAATAATCTGAATAAAATTGTTTCTAGGCTTATATTTCCTGAAATATATTCACTTCTTCAAAAATATATATAACTAAAGAAAAATATAATATTAAGGAACATTAAAAAGTTTTGTGAATAGAGTATAATGTCTTGCATGTCTATGCATGACGACAGCAATGTGGGCTTGTCCACAGCTGGGATTGAGGTTATTCTCTATCTCATATCTCTTCATTTTGTGGTCGAGTGGGTGGAGAAGGAAGCTCTCCTCAGATTCTCCAGGGAGGGCATAGAAAGAGAAGGGTACATTGGCACAAGTGAGTCGTTATCACTATCTGTCAATTTTCTCCTTTGGAACTTCGCTACAGATGGAATGACTGAAAAGTACAGCTTTGTTAAAATGTTTTTTTCGAAGCTGACTATCAAAAGAGAGTAGGGGAGTGGATTCGCTCTACTATTAAAGAATTTGCCATTTAGTATACGGATGGGTCAAGGACCTCTGAGGGGCTGGGGCCGGAATGTTTGGGCCTAGGGCAAGATACTGGAGACTAGGGACAAGTTTCCCAGCATCTTCCAGTCGGAACTGGAAGATGTGTTCATCCTCGATTGGAAATAACGGAATCAGGAGATTGTAATCCTATCCGATAGCCAGGCCGCCATTAAAGCAGTTGGCGCATATGTCATCAGTTCAAAAATGGTATGGGGATGCCTGGGCAAATTAAAAAAGCACTGCTGCTCTCTCTAAAAAAAAAAATGCACTTAATTACATGCAACATTTATAATGGTAAATTTAGAAAAATAAATTCTCTGTCGATAAGGGTACTACCGAGAGGAAAAAAGAAAAGAAAGAAAAAACACGCAACCATTCCATAAAAACCTTTTTTTCGTACTCAGGGGATCTCAAAATGTTATTTCCGGGGAAATTCAATTTCGAATGTTTGACACGATCGCAATGCTTCCTATTATCAGTTGTAGAATAGGAAGTAAGACACTAAAAAGTTGCATATCAAGCCGGCCCTAATTGCTAAAACTGAACAGTGCTTACATTTTATTAGATAATTAAAAATGTAAAAAACAAAAGAACTTACACTGCGGTAGCTGTTAAATTGAAGATCGAACCTTAGGAGACTCTCTATTAATTTATAACCAGACATTGGCCATTCTGAATCATTATTGCAAATAGAAGTTGTAAGGCTGGAATATATTATCAAATATTGAAGTTGAAAACATTGGAAAATAAAAAAAGCAATAATATTACTGTAAAGGTCAGTGACAACTTAATATTAATAGTAAAATTGTATGCATGAAAATTAATCTGTAATGTTGAAACAATAAATACCAGTGAACTCACACGGGACTTCCTCGACGTAAAAAAGGTTTAACTAAGGAACAACCAAGATTATTAGTTCTACTTGACCCGTAAGTATATTCGGCTTTGAGGGCTTCAGCTCTACCAAAGAGATTGGGCATCACACCATTTACTACAAGGAGTGCTTCACCATGGTTAGCAACCTGGGTTGTTACGCCGCCAAAAATTCTCTTCATCTCCACAACTTCGTATGTTACCTTTTTTTAAATAAAATAAAATAAAAGAGACTTTTCCTATTTGATTAATCAGAATCTTAATGTGGAATAATACATACTTCATATCCATTAGGAGTTGCTTTGGGGCCCGTACTAGTATCTATATGTATACCAACATTTCTAAAGATACCCAAATTCTGAAGCTTTCCCCTAACAACATGTGCTTTTTGTATCATCTACTAACATAAAGAAATTTGTATAAAACAAGACAAAGGCAAAAATATAAAAATAAAAACATTTAAAAATAAGAAATACAAACATCTTCAAAATTTTCGGCAGTAAATAATTCTTTCACTGAATGCTTCAAAATATCTTGTTTAGTCCTGATGACTCCATCAAAATTCACTCTATCAACTCTAGCCTGTTGAAACAAAGAAATAAAAAACTTTTTTACTTGAAATGACTGTATATGAAGGACTAATAACTGTACCATAAACAAATAAACTCACCACAATTCCTTGGAGACAGATACTTTTCTTTTCAACACTAATTCCACTCTCACAAGGATGTCCTTCCCCTAAGGGTGGTTCATTCTTAAATCAAATATATTAAAAGTATTTTTGCGTAAAATTAATAATAATAATAATAATAGCATTAAATTTTCAAACACTCACCGGATCAATGCCCATTACGTTTAAATTTTTTCCACCTTTTTTAAACTGGACACTTTTAGGAGGATTTGACTGTAAGATGTAAAAAAAAGAGTAAAAGAATTAGAGAAATTTATTAAAAATTAAGTGAGATTCAACCCGAATAAATAAATATGGAAAAATTAGTATACATGCCAGTAAGTATAATAAATTACACTAATTTGGGACCATAAATAAAGTAAATAATAAATGAAAATAATGCACTTACAGTAGCGTACACAGTACCCATTGTTATGCTGTCCAATGTTTCCTATGAAAAACAATAAAGAATTTTACTGTCTTGATTACATCGTTTTGTACATATAACCTAAAAGGACCTTCTGAAGTGTGTCATGTTTATTTTAAAAGATAGGTTATAATTACTATTTATTGGAAGTATTGAAATTTTTAATTTTGAATAAAGTATATAAAATTTTGTTTTGTTATAAAGGTAGTTCTTTATTTGCTTGCTATTTTTTACTTATTTTATTATTTCTGCTCTAAATGTCAGATGATTTTTTTTTTTTAATTAAGGTGCTTATTCTAAAAATAAATTAAACATATTATTAATGACTTGAATTGTTTAAATAAAAATTTCAGAGCGAGCTTCAAAATAATTGTTTAAAATAAATGTATTAAATTGCAATTTAAACTTTTCCCAATGAATTTGGAAAGGTGCGCAAAAAATGGTTAAGGGTTAACACCCTTGTCTGGGCGTAAACCAGTCACACGATGCGGATGCCGAGAAGGTTACAGGAGCGAAGAGATCTAGCTGCAAAAACAAAAATGAATAAGAGTCGAAATAAATGGTGCCACTCATATAACTGCAAACGGTGGAACAGCAGCGGTGATGAATGCTTGAATTGAAGGCTCAATGAATTGAACAAGCTGAAAAGGAAAAGAGAGAAAAAGGCGAGAAAGAGGTTGTTTATGGGGTGAGTATTTGCAAAGAGAGTGTGTGTGTGTGAGAGAGGGAGAAGAGAGCGTGTTAGTAAGAGATGGGAAGTGCGGTGAGTAATTCCTTATTGATATAACATAGAAGGACCCTAGGTGCGGATGAACTCTAACAGCTAGAGTAGCGGAGCTCTTCCAAGGACTGTTCTTGGGTTAGCAAGGTGCGCCAGTCTTCCTATGAAGTTATACATAAACCCTGTGTGGGCACTTTTGGTATATCCACTAATGACGGCGAAAATAAGCGTGAGTGGCAAAGGCCTGGCATGCAAAAGGCGAGAATGAGAGTCATCAATGACTAATTGAATAAACGGATGCTTCTTGAGGAGCATAGCATAGGCAACGTCATAAGCCATAAGACAACGACGCAGCGGACAATATTCCTCCGACACGGAGAATTCGGGGGTCATCCAAAAATAGATGAAGCTTGCAAACCAGCCGATGACGGGAACCTGGGTTTTCGGCTTCCCGAATTTCCTTATCCAGATGGGTGGATTGAGTTCGGAGGATCAGGGTGAGTGTGGCGTCTTGAATTCCCACAGCTCTTAGATACCCTCAGTGCGGAGCGGATGGGTGGAAGCAGTTGAAAAGGAACCGGAGACAGTAAACGGGGATTCGCATGAGGATAAAAGATGAGAACCGTTTCAGAAATGTTTCATTAGAGGTAGCCGTAATCATCACTAGAGCGGTTTAGCTTCGTCCTCGACCTAGTCCTCATGCGAATCCCAAGCTGGAACGTTTTGTGGCCAAGTCTCAGGGGAAGCGGACAGCCACGAAGGTCCGTTGCCTCTACAGGGGGTGGTGCCGCGTTATTCCTCGAGTTGCATAGTCCGGGGGATTGTCTTGTCCGCGGGCGAAACATGCCACGCATACATCTGAAAGAGATCTTTGATTTCGGCAACACAATTTTCGACAAAATTCTTCCAGCGGTAACTTTCCCCACGAATCCAGGCCAGGGTAACTGTGAAGTAAGAAAAAGTGGTAATGAGAGCTCCCATATACGGTAGCATAATGGTGTGTACGAAATGCAACGCTTAGCAAGCAAATGAGTGCCCCAGAGCTCAAGATGCGAGAGCGAAATAGCTTTGTTGGGAGCGACCTTGGATTTGGCAGTAAGCAAGTGAACATGACACGTTCGGTCAGCTGAAGTGGTGTAGGGGTAAACGCGGCGGGGTACTCAGATTCTGAAGCATCAGAGAACCTTACCAGGCGGTAAGTCGACGACGAAGTAACGGCGGGCAAGAGGCAGAGCTTTATTGGTGGTATTTGAAGATGGTCGAGATCAGGGAGATAGTTTTGAAACTCATGCCAGGGAGCAACAAGGTAGGAATTGATCCCAGTCGAGTGGTAGACGACACAGTTGGCGGAAAAACAGTTTGGTCTGAAATGTCACGGGGATGGGCCATCCTAAGGGGTCAAAAATGCTCGCCATTTGGTTAGGACGGTGCGCTTCAATCTTGCAGACGTAAGCCGAGTCAATCATGCGAACGGCATGGGAAAAATTGTTGGACGTGCGGTTCCATCCAAGCCCCAGAAATGAAAAAACCATTTAGTAAAGTGGCACTTCCGGTTGATGGAATTTGCCCGAATTCTTCATGTCTGATGCGGTGGGAGTACCTAGACGGAATACCAAGTTTGAGTTTCCTGCAACTTTTCATTTTTGAGATATTCTTGTCACGCACACACCCACACACACACACACACACACACAGACCGTTTTCTAAAAGCCACTTTTTGGACTGAGGGAACCGAAAGCGTGTTTTTCCGGTGGAAAATCATTCTTAAATATCTGGTATGTTCGCAAAACTTCCTCTTACTAGAAAAAGTAAAAATATATACATTAAATGTAGATATAAAAAACAATAAATTATCCATAATAAAATATTTTTTTAAATAAAGCAGTCGACATTTGAAAATCAGTACCTCCGAGTAAAAAAATCATTCCATTCTTTACAAATTCTTCAGATGACGTCGTTGTTGGCACATATCTGAGTTTTGTAAAAAGGAACAACGAAATATAATTGCGCAAAGGCACATGGAATGAAGTTGCAGCAAGTAGCTCCAGACAATTAATATCATTATTCAGTAGCTTCTTAAGAAAATCAAATCAGTTCGTAATCTTCTAACCTCTAGAGTAGCAATGTTAGAGCCAAAGAAGGAAAACTTGTTAAAAAACTCGTAACAAAGCGGGATTGAAAGACCTCGTGTTCAATGCCACCCTTTTTACAGTATGGTCACCAGCTTTGGGATCAATAAGATCACGAGTGTGCCTCAAAACAAAGCCCAAAGCTCTAGAAGCTTTCTACAGTGTCCTCAATGTGCTCCTGAACGATAGTTCATGGTTCGACTTTATACCCAGGTCTCTCACATTATCCATTCAAGCAAGTGGTTGGCTAACGATAGCGTATTTATAAGTAATTAATTTTTTTTTTTTAAAGAAATTAATGGCATTTTTTAATAGTAAGTTCCATGCATAACTTGCAAAGACAAAATATCTCAAATATCACCATACCGATCTCTCTCATTGCTCTAATCCATTTGTACAGTCTCTAGCCTCTACTACTATCCCTGACTTTTCGCCGTTTGAATCGTCTATGACCCCAGATTTCCTTCGGAATTGATAAAGCATCACTACGTCATCCCGTAGAGCAGCGGTACTCAAACTGTGAGGCGCGCACCCTAGGGGAGGTCCCGTAATTTTACAAGAGGGGCGTCAAATAAATGAACAAGACAAGGCATCAGATATATTTTTTTAATAATTTAAAATGTAATTTAAACGAAAGCATTGAAATAATACATTTCTATGGCAAAAATCTAAATGACTATATGTACCCATTTTGAAGTCACAGCCTGTCCAGGTTTGGTTTTATATTCGAGATAGTCACTATGAGTCACCTTTCTATTTGAAGTTTGTTTCTATATATAGATTTTAAAGCAGCTATATCAGAAAAACCAATTTCGCAAAGGTAAATTGAGTTTAAATTCCCGTGTATTGGAATTCATCTATATTTTTTTATCTTTTATTATACGGCGGACGTAAAATTATTCAAGGTAAAAAAGGGGGCACGAAATACAAAAGATTGAGAACCGCTGCCGCAGAGAGTATTACCACTGGGTAGTTTCTCTCCTCCTGCTCCGCACTGTCATATGCCTTTTCCAGCTCACTAATACCGCATCTAAGCTCCTGTTTTTTTGCAACACTCTTTTCTAACAATTGACGGATTGTAAAAATATGGTCCCCACAAGATCTTCCACACTGGTCCTCTGATAGTAGCATATTTCTTCCAAACGGTTCTTCACCAGTCTTCAAATAATAATCTCATTGCTGAATTTGTAACGCAGATCACTTATAATTAATGCATAATTTCTCATCTCTAAAACTAAACAATTTCTAGTTATTTTTCTCTGTCAAATCGCTACCAGATGCCAACAGTTACCAAGAACTCTATTTAAAACATAGTTATACAATTTGCCTCTAGATGTTTCTACTAACCAGAAATTATTTAATATTTACTAAAATTTCCACAAGATGTCTCTACTTACTAGGGAAAGTAAATTTTTGCCATTTTTTATTTATTTAAATTAGCAATAAATGTTAATAATTGAAATTCAGGATATTTATTAGATCAGACTGTGTCACAAGAGTTGAAATTTATTTCACTTTTCTCATTGCTGATAAACGCTGCAATCTTGAATAATTTTACAAACACTTCTTTATTTGCGCTTATTTTGTTTCTTAATTATAGGTCGATCAGCTGGGGACAAAACAATGTCGAAGCCATGAGCTTCATGACGGAGCCACTTTCAGCTTTCCTAGGCGTGATTAAGAGGGAGAAACTGAAGGATCTGCTATAACCACAGGGGATCACAATAGACCTTTAGTGCAGGTCGCGTGGAACAAGGCTTGCCTCCCCTTTTGTGAATCTAATCCAATCTAGATCGATCAAAATCTGAAGAACTGAAGACATTACAGCCAACTTAGTCGAAAAGTTGTCGAGTACATAAAAGTTTAACAAAAATTATATACTTGAATATGTGGATGGGTTCGCAATGCTGGATAACATCTGGTATTTTATCCGTCGAAGCATGCATTTTTATATTGTTCCTGACCGGTTTCGGATTTTCATCCAACGTCAGAGCAAATTCACCAAGTTCGTGTAGAGAGTCACTTCAACGTAATGTTTCTGTTACACCCACACCATACTTTGTGAACTTGTTGAAAACATTACGTTGAAGTGAACTCTCTACACGAACTTGGTGAATTTGCTCTGACGATGGATGAAAATCCGACACCGGTGAGTATAAATATGCATGCTATTACGGATAAAATACCAGATGTTAAACATCATTGCGGACCCATCCACATATTCAATAACATATAAACAATAAAAACTACCCCTTTAACCTATTCAAATTGGCGCCCTCTTAATAATAAATATTAGGCCGCAAAATCCTAAAAAGTTTAAATTTTATAAAAGGGTACTGAGGAATCAATTGAGATGCACAGTTTGCCAAAATAGATAAGTATTTCTATCTATTAAATTGTGGTCGAAAATCTTATTAAGTAATATATTTATGTGTTGTTTCAAATGTTGTGCATAAAAACTTTTATTTAAAAATAAATATAAAAACGCTTTACTGAATCTTATTCGTCAAAATATTTTTTCATTTCTCATTTTCCATTCACCTTTCTGTAAGCATTTCAATTTATTGACGGAGTACCTCTCCTTTGGTTTTGAGGCAAAAAACTCTGCATCCTAATCGCACTGCTTTATAATTTCCAAAGTTCCGTCCTTTGAGAAAATGAGCGCATAAACCGGTAAAGATGGCAATCAGATGGTGCAACTTCGGGTCTACAGCAGGGTGAGGCAAGGTTACTCCCACCAACCCAACAAATTTGACCTGCGCTAACGATGGACGGGACTTTATTTCAGTTAGTTAAAAATGGATACCTCGATTTTGAGCCTTCATAAACCTTTATCTGTATAAAGCTCAGATTCACCAGTTCGGCCCTCTGGCAGAATATATGAGCCAAAATACAAAACACCTTTATTAAAGTTACTTTTTTCTCGAACCAATCTGTTTAGCCTACAGTGGCGTGGTAACCACTGCTTGGATTTTTAAAAAATAACCACTTTAAACATTTATAATTATTATATTCCAAAACCGGTAGTCTTTTGGATTTTATACGGCAAATTTTTGGCCATGATTAGCTTGGCTCTCTGATATTTCATGAGGATCTGTCTGAAATATTGGTTCTTAAATTCCGCATACCCAACTTTCTAAGATGGCGGCACACACAGTGGCATTTGAAATACCCATATTAAGGTAGACAAGCAAAGCACAAACTGATCTCGGTTCATGTCCCCACTTTTGAATCGTTTAAACCAAATGCAGACATATTTCAGTGCACCACTCGTCTTTTTTGCATAGATTTCTTCGGCTATTTGTTCTGCCACCAATGTGCAGAAAACGAAGAAGTTAATTTTTCGTAATTACTTGATAAAGAGATAAGTTTTATTGTAGACATACATGACTTAATTTTTTTTTTTTTTTTTTTAATCAAATGGATAAGGTAAGTTCAATTAAATAAAATAAAAACTATCTTAAGAGAACCTTATTATATATTAAATATATGTCTTACATAAAGTGATTTTTTTTTTTTTAAATAGGTAATAAATGCATTTTTATTATAAGTGCCTTCACAATGTCTAAAAATTGGATTAAAAATAAAATGTCAAATTTGATACAAGTAAACAAACATAACATCCAAATATACATTTTTATATTTTTATTTTTACAAAATATTTTGGGAGCTATAATAGGAAGAGGATAATTTCTTTTGTATTTACACATTACATGACACAACATAATAGAACATGGAGGAAGGAGGGAAGTGTACAAATTTAATTAAATATATAATTCTATAAAAATGAAAATGTATTATTAAATTTGTGGTTCTTAAGAATGTACAAGAATTATATTTTCCTTTTAATTTTATTATTAACATATTTGAAAATATCTTAATAGTTAGTGTATTTTTTAATTTAAAAAAAAATAAGGAAGTTACTAAAAATAAAAAATAAAAACAATAGGAACAGATTTAAACAACATGAAAATGCCAAAAAAGAAAAAAATAAATTATGTAACCAAGTAAATTATGTAACAAAAGTAAAACAACATTTAAATATTAAAATAAATAACAATAAAATCAGATCCTTAGATATGGAAACAGTATTTACAATAGTTAGCCTAAATCAGTTCAGGAACATTGCTTACAAAGCTCCTACATTGTTAATAACAAATCTCTATCCAATTATGAAAATATCAAATTAAAAAATTTTAAAGAAACATAAATTTGTAATTAGTTGATTAACCATCAATAAGCATATTAGAATTAGCAAGAAGAAAAAAGACTTTTTCAATAAATGTAATATATAAATATATTATTGTACATTTATTGATAAAGAGGAGTAACCACTGAAACTCATATAAATTATGACTGTTATAATGTTTATTTATCGGTTGGTGTCTAATAGCATTGTGGAAAACTTACTCTCTTCTTTTATACACATTTAATACAAAGTTCTGGTTTATATATCAGACACTAAAAAAAAAAAAAAAGATTGAAGACATCCAATTATCTATTCAGGTAAGTGGTACTTTAAATCTTTAAATATTATGTATACATATGGACTTACCAGACTGCAATAGCCAAGCATATGTTAGCCAAATGTAAAGGACAAAAACTAGATGAAGGAAGAAAAAATAAAAATTGATTTTTTTTTTTTTTTTTTAGGGAAACAATTTGGAAATTGGAAAGTATTTTGGCTCTCCAAAATATCAGTTTATTTTTGAGAATTTATCCATTGTCAGAGTCTATCAAGGTGTAGAGAGTTTACTTTATGTTTCTGTCTTTATGTTTGAGTTCACTTCACGTTTCTGTCAGGCACCACACTTGTTGATTCTCACAATTATCTTCTCAGTAAAATAAATAAATAAATAAATATAGTTATCGGAAAAATACAAAGTATAAAAGAAGAAAAAGAAACAAAGAAACCTCTAAAGAGGAGAGCATGACAGAGGTCCGCCAGCAATTGGTAGTCGATGATTATTATTAATAATATTAATAATAATAATAATAAGGAAAATTTGAAATGGAAAATATATATCAGCTATCCTCTAATTAATATATCTCTTATATCAAAGAATTTACCGGTTATGATTCCGGAATAATAAATGAAGCAGAATGTGTTAACACAATGTCAATACTTTCCAAATGTAGTTAAAAAAATCTGCAAGTGACGACTTAATCCTGAGAAAGTAAGTCATGTTCTAAGCATTCTCAGAAAAGTAGGCTAACCGATTCTCTTCTGGTTATATTGAAGAAAAAAAAATTCAATAAAGAGGCCATGATACTTATACGTTTGGTGGAATTTCGGGATATACTTTCAGTTGGTTAGTGTGATCTTATGATCATCGCTGAGCTTTATCAACACACAACTTGAGAGCGTGCACTCTATTTTGGTTTGAAGGGCTTTTCTCTGTATACTCAAGTGTCGTATAAAACCTTAAATAACTGTTTCCTTTTCACTGACAATGAAAAGAAAGAAATTGAACGCACTAATGATTCGTTCTCATGAAAAAAGTTTGGAGATGATGTTACCGGCCAATAATAACGTATCCGAGTTTGATAATGTTTAACATATAATGATGATGATGTTTCTCGGCCACGATGACGCCATGCACTTAGAAATTACAATTAGTTTTTTTTTTTTTACTGAATGCCCGATATAAAAATGGCTCACGGTTACGGATTGCCTGTCCCTCCACCCCCTATGGCGTCAACTATAGGATGCTAAGCTGATTTATTTGTTACAAAGTAATAAATGCGTTCGAAGTGGATGCAAAGTGATTCCTCAAAATCATCTGGATTAGATTAAATGAAATAATGCAGGATGATAAAGTGATAAACTCTAGAGCCTAAGGTCAAATAAATTTCGTTCCTCAAGACATATAAAAGGATAAAGACAGAACTGATCAAAGCAGAAGAGAGAAGATGAGGTGGCCTGTAAAAAGGCTGCCGTTGAGGGCTGGGAAAACTCGAGAATTTTGAAAATCTGGAGGGCAGAAAAGAAACGCTCCCCCCCCCCCCAAGGTGAACAAACCAGACTTTATCATTCTTCCTTTGTAACTATTTAACTATCTTACCCAAATAGATAATAAGCTGCCATAATTTTTTTTTTGCTTACAATATATACATATTTGATTTTTTTTTTTTTTTTGGCAAGGAAGAAATTCCTAGTTTTCATTTTTATCATTTTTATTTTTTTTTAAATTTTTTGTTTTTAAAGATAAGTTTTATTTCAATAACAAACATCTAATTCTATATGGTGTTCATTTTCCTTAATTCTAACTATTACACATTCGCCACAAAATAGTACCATTTAAATTGTACATTTAAGATTAACAATGCTTTTTACTTGCATTCAAACTATCTTATTTATTTATTTTTCATTGTGTTTAAAAAAAAAAAAAAATCAAGAAGATTGGAGTGGATAAAACCTAATTTTCTAATGACTAAAACAAAACAAAATTATACAAGTTACTGAGGTCCCTTCATATACCAACGATATAATTAATTTAGCAATACAGTTGAAAAATTTCAAAGATTTTTCAAATATTTTCAAAGATGGAAACAGGTACAGTTATTTCAATGTCCAACACCATTAGCCAGTAATTAATTTTTTTCTTAAATTCAAATAATTTAATCGCAAAAAGAAAAATGTCATAGACAGTTCAGTTGATAATAGAAAATGTACATCTATTGATTTAAAAATGTAACCAAAAAGGTGCGTTAAGGGGATGTTTTATAACAAATTAAAAAAAAAACTAAGCTTTTCCGATCTTAGTAAGAATTCTAAAATAGTACGACACGATCTAAGGGAGAGAATGGAGATTGAGCAAAAAAAAAAAATTGAGATCTTAAAAAAACAGAGGTCTCCGCTTCTAATATGGATTAGGGGAATTTCACAAGGAATGAAGCTACTTTATTCCTATTAAGTCTCCACCTATGATTTCCTCCAGCAACTTCCACGGATCAAGGAGTCGCTGATTTCAAGGTGGGACATCTGCGGTTTAAGGACTGAGAAATGGTTTACTGAACTTAAACAGCAGCAATACATACTCATCGTTTGCTGGCAGGGTACAAAGGAGTATGTAACAGGACAGCAAATCCTAAACTTTAAAATTATAATGTATGATAACGTCAGAATAAAAGTAACCTTCCCGATTGTGTATTGTGTAAGTATTTCTTTAGTTATTACATAACTACTGTATTCTTTACAGTGCCGTTGTTAGCGGTAAAAATCAACCACATCATATGGGGAGAAACCGAGATGATGGAGGAAACCGAGAACTTGGGAGGAGACGATGTTACATAAAAAGGTCTCAAACCATTAATTTAGGGCATCATTCGCATGCCAAATCCAAAAAAAAAAACAGAAATTCACACATTTTTGGAAAGTGCAAAAAAAGAATTGGCAAGGAAGAGCATTGGACTAAAAACAAAGAAACAAGTAGTACTTGTGTCAACATTGGTTTTTTTATAGAAGAATATATGAAACTAGTAATTCATTTTAAAAGGAAAAGTTGAAATCTGTTTTCTTTATAAGTGGAATTGAAATTATACAAAACTTCATCCTAGTTTTTCTTTGCACCGACACTGCAAAGATCCATTAGAAAATACTGTGAAGATATTCGTCTCTACAAATTTTTAATGCTGAAGACTCAAAACCTGCAATTGGTCTTAGTATTAAATTTTTCCGGATAATGATTATGGAAAAGCTTGAAACAATACATTTACCACGAAATAAAATTGGCATTAGGATAATAACCGTACCAGTTTTTATACCGTTAATAATATTTAAAAAAAAAAAAACTATAAATAAACTGGGGACTTTATTGTTTCTTTACTATTGATATGTACTCTGCAAACAATAATAATAACAACAGAAATAATAATAATAATGAATAAAATCATTATGTACATAATAAAACTTAAGATATTTACTAAAAATATACAGTATATACCTATATATAGTTAGTCAGGTACATCCAATTAATAAATGATAGTTTTTTTTCTAATACAGTTACTTCCCAGATGCACAAAAATATGTTTTAAGCAACAATTTAAAAATTTTAAATTGTTTTAATTTCTTTTAAGCAACTATAAATAATTTCTTAATATAAGCATACTTAATGATGCACAAAAAAAAATCTCTCAGTATGACATAAATAATTCAATATACCTATAAAATATTTAGTTTATTCATAACATAATTACAATAAAACTATTTACTAATATAGTTTTAAATAGATAAATATATTTTAAAATACATTTCAAAATAAAATAATAAAAATTAAAAAAAATATTTAGCTAAATTTTCAATTAAATTTAAAAAAAATATTCCATAATTAGCTTTCCAATTTTTATTTTTTAATAATTTATTGGCCATTAATTTAATTTTTAGATTAATGAATAACATATTGTCATTTCAAAAAAAAACCAAAACAAAAAGATTTCCCCCAAAAAGCATATAGTACCTTAAATTATTGCCAGGTTGTTTTGAATAAGCCGTTTATAGAGCCTTTGAGAGAAGATCTTACAACGATTTTCTCGCGATCTATCAAAATACGAAAAACATCTCAAGGAGTTCATGGATTTGTAGCATGCAAAAGTGAATGCAATCTGTATAGAGAGGATACTAAAATATGAACTCTTTCAAGATTATACACTGCAAGACTGGAGGAAAGAGTTATGTTAGGTCGTCATTCAAGGATTTTAAACGCCAAGAGCTCTATTATTATTGAGACCAAGAACTGGGTGATGTGAACACAAAAGGAGTAAATGTTCAAGAATCAACAATTATGCTTGCTTTGTAGTAGTAATAATAAACCAATTTTTTCCTATAGCATCGATGCCTAGTTAAACACCTAAATGAATTCAACATGCAGGCTTTATTAGATAAATCAGCTGTACTCATAAAGTAACAACTGAGGAGATCTGCAGTGATATAAATCATATAAATAAATAATTTTTTTTTAATTTAATAAATAAAAAACTTTAAACAACAAACAATAAGAGAGAATGTCGAAATGGTCATGTAATGAAAAATCATGAGAAGTTCAGGACTTCTGAGTCTCTAATAACCTAGGGTAAAGTAATTCTGTAGAAACTCATGTAAATAGATGAAAGACAGAAAATCTTACAAAATGAAAAGAATTGTATTCTATTCAGCTTTTTAAAATTTATTGAACAAGATAGTTGATGAACTGTCAAGGATTTCAAGAAGAATGGAAATTAGAGAAGAGATGATATGGATGAACCCAAATCTGTGAAGAGGTGCTTCGGGTGAAGACTGGCAACCTTAAACAAGAGTCAAGCTAAAAAAAAAGAATGAAGAATATGCTAAAAAAAAAAAAAAAGGAATTATGCAAATCCCCTTGAGAAGATCAAAAAAATCTTGATAGCGGAACTCTTTTTGCCGCAATGAACCATATTTTGTTACTGGCCACTTACTTTTTCTTCCACATATTATACGTAATCAATCACCAAATTTTAAGGCTAGAATTTTATAGTCAACTTTATGACTAAAGAAATTATGGTTACAAAAAAAAAAACGGAGAGTTACTTCTCAAAGGCTCCCTACATACTAAAATAATTATATCAAAAATATATATACGTATGTATACTTTTTACTTTTTTTTGAAGATTCAAAACAGACAATTAAGAAAAATAAAATTTTACCCCGGCAAATAGAAAAAGTCCTTAGAAGTCTAAATTTTATACAATATAATTATTAGAAAATGTTAAGCGTTTTTTTTTACATTTTTTTTTTTTTTGTGTCAAAAGTTAATGCCCAGGAAACTCCACCGTAATTCTAATTTATCGTTTTGTTTTTATAAAACTAAATAAAATATTTGGATCATTCTTTTTGTACTAAAACAAATTAATAAAATTGAATAATAAATAATATTTTTATTAGTTTGACGACCACAATTAAATTCAGATCTTAAACTCCTCAAATTTTTGTTGAAAAATTAATAATAGAATCGAATAAAAAACAAGTTTGATCTTTTTTTTCTTTTTTTTTGTCTTCAATAAATCATTTATTATAGCCATATACACATAAGAAAGGAATAGGTTGTTTTAGGCATAGTATTTTTTTTTTTTAAATATATAACACACGGCAGTGGTCATTTTGGTGTAAATTAGAAAAAAAGAGAACCACATACTATACTCTTTTTTTTAATACATTTATATAATTTAAAAAAAAAAATTCTTTTACGCAATAGTCGTCGTGCACAGCCTGATTGGAGCCTCAGATGAGCAAAAACCATTTACATATTTTTTTTTTGATAAATTTTCTTTCCACAAATACATCATTTTATAAGTTCCTTAGATACATTTACATATATATATTGTACATATTACCAAAATATTTTTTATTTATTCTTTTTTTGTCTTTTTTCTTTTTTTAGAAAAGTGGGAATAAAAGAAAGTTAACTGTATAAAATTGATGATGAAGGAAATTGCATATTAAAAAAAAAAAAAAAAAAAAGAAGGCTGAAATTAAAACAGACTACGAAATGCTATAAAGAAATAAAACATTAATAAAATTGACTTTCCAGAAAATGAATAAAAGAGAAAAAGAATACAAAAAAAAACCTAACAGATTAAGAATAATGAATATTCATTACTCACCCAAATAAACCAATCATAAAATTAGCAAACACGACTGTATAAAAAGAAATTATTATTATTATTATTATTATTATCATCATATTTTTTTTTATTTTTGGTTTTTTCTTCTTAAAAGTCTACAATATAACACATTTACCAAGTACATATACGTACAATGTCTTCAAAAATTTGAATTTCATTTTACCTTTTGTTATTTACAAATTTCTTGAAACAAAAAAAAAATTGAAGAAGACATTTAATTTTATTTATTTATTTTTTTTATTTGTGAGTGACCTAGATTTTCCACAAAAACTCCACAACCGGGCCCAGACATATTTTTAAAAAAATTGTCTAAGTATCAAAAAAATTGATACTTATTGATATCTTATTAACAACCATCTGGAGAGAATTCTTCGATAAATCTTTCTTTTATGGATTATTCTTCAAATAATTCACTCACCTGATTGGTCTGGTAATGATCTTTCAAAGAGTGCTAATGCTCGATGAATGAATTCAAATTGTTCAGCAGTTTGTACCATACCACCTCTGAAACAATAAAATAAAAAACTGAAGAAATACTATTAGAAAATTAATTTTTTTTTTAGTAGGTACTTTAGCATTTTTAATTTGTTTGTGATGGACGAGAAGCTGGCCCGACGCATCAATCCCCAACCTCGAGGGCCAGGACGTTTGATTTTGGGGTCCTCTTCAGCGCCCGCTATAGCGGTTACGCGGCCCTGGACATTAGAGACAACTTGCCGCCCCTTGAGAATATATATATATTTTTATATGTTTAAAAAGTTTATATATATTTTTAAGCCAGTCTATGCATGTTCAAACACAAGCTGAAGCAGCGCTCTGCTTGCGTGCTAATGCTATTCTGTTCAGAATAGTATATGCATGTTCAAACAAGTTCAAGCATCGTCCTTTACAAATTCTGCGTTAATTTTTCAATAATAGTGTAAATATTTCTATCTTTTAGATATAAACAATAGAAATATGCTACGCACTGTAAATTTTTAGCAAACGAAAAAATCGATATGTGAAATTTTCTATTAATTGAGTATTTAACATCAATATTTTTCTCACACAGCCAAAATGGCTGGGTTGCCCGCCCCTAGAGCGAGCGCTATCTCTTCCCCTAGACAGATTGCCTTCACTATGGCTGAGAGTTCTGTCTACCCTGACAAAAGGACGAGACGAAAATTAAAGGAGACAGAGAAGAAGAAAGAAGAGGGAAAGAAGGATTCTGGGTTAATGGACCCCTGAACCCACGGGCAGCGGGAGCGAGGGGGTCTTTTATAGTTGCCTCTTACGACAAGCAGCGGGTAATGTGGAAGTATTCTTATTCCCATCCGACCGGATAGAATGGAAACGAAAATGCAGCAAGATGGGGGATAAAAATGAAAGATGACCTATTCATTTGCGGATGATCAGGTGATCTGAGCTCAAGATAGAGAAGTTATCATGTACATGTTTAGAAAATGAATAGAGGAAAGTAATAAGTGGGGATTGAAAATTAACATGGATAAGGCGGGGCACTTTGCCACTTCGGAGGGAGAGCCAGTTGTGGTTGATAGGATCCAGATTAAAACTGTAAATCAGTTTAAATACTTAGGGTCTATTATTAATTGGAACGGTACCTGCGAAAGTGGTATACATACAAGATTAGGTGAGGGAAGGAAAGTTATAGCCCTGCTTAATCCAGTTCTGTGGAGACCCGTAATACTTCCAACAACAAAAAGCCTGATCTTCAAAACTGTCTTCTAAAGTATATTCACTTAACAACCAACAGTCGGCGAAGTAAATTGCTAGTGGTCGAAATGGACTTCTGGAGCCGCTCAGCAAGGAAGTCCAGAAGAGAAAAAATTAAAAATGATTACATTAGAAGTACGTAAAGGAAAATCTGGAAGTAGCAGAAAGATAGAAATTACGTTGGTTTTGGCATATGGAAAGATGAAGGCTACCAAAGGAAATTTTGGAATGGGAAGTAGAAGGAAAAGCGGATGACCCAGGAAAAATGGATGGACGAGATACAAGAGAGTTTGGTTGGACTTGCATTGAAGAGCAAGCGTTGGATAGAACAGAATGGAAGAAGATCATAGCAGATTTGTAGGTAGAAGAACAATCCTAAAAGGAACAATTCTAAAAAAAAAAATAATTTATTTTTACAAAAGTCTAATAGATTTTTCATTCTCAGAAAAAACATGACAGGCTAAATTTGCCTAAAGTACTAGATAAAATGTCCTGGCTGACTTGTTTAATGCTGAAAAATTTTGATTAAAACCCCAACTTCACAACCTCAAAAATTAATTTTTCGTTCATTAACTCCACTTTCAAAGACCCTACATAGCTTACCCATTGCCGACGAGAGGCGGTTCGGAGATTCTATATTTTGACTGCCTATTAGTCTTAATATATTTTGTGGTGTGAAGTGGATGATGTTGAAAATCTCGCTTCATAAAATAGACACTTTTAGTAGTAAAGTAAAGTAATGCCTACTTTTTTTCAAGAGGGCTTAAAATTTAATTACCAAAGTACGGGCCATGGACGGGGGATAGGGCGGAAGCACATACTTCACAATTAACTTTTTTTTACTAAATATAAATTTAGCAGTTATACACTAAAGACTCGAACTGGGGAGGCCCACGGTCATAACCATTACACCAAACCCGTCCCGGCGTATTTGAAGAATTGAATTAGACTTTAGATTGTGACACTTGGAATAAGAAAAATACTGTAATTATAGTTCACACCTAAATCAAAAGCTCGGGCAAGAGGGAAAAGTCCAAATATAATTTATATTTTTGGGACTTAATGAATGTGTCATATAAACCTTTAAACTTTATTTAAAAAATAAACGAGCTTTAGATTTAGGGAGCCATTTTCAATCGGAATGCAACGAAGGACTGAATTAGAAAACTTCATGTTGAAACATTTTTCAGTTTTCAATCAGTCTCTTGTAACCGTGTCGAAAGCTTGTTTCTTTTTAAATAAACATTTAAGTTTTTTAAACAAAGAATTGTTTTATCATATAATCTCTTTTCTTAATATATTTGAAAACTTCAATATTCGAAAAAAATTCCAATTCTTACAAAACAGTATGCAGTCGCAACCTTGAACATATTTGGCGGTTCTGGTTCATTCTAAAAGAAGAAGTTCGAAAATTATCGAAAATGCGGAAGGAAAAATTCGGGAATTCTAACTGAGCAAGTATTATCCAGAATACGACAAAAACCACCAAATGCATTTGATGGTTGGTAAAACAAAATTATGCTTTTACTTATTATAACAAGGGTCTAAGGCAGAGTTGGGCCATGTCACCAGTACTTTTCAAAATATATAAAGGTTCTGGGGTCGCTCATAATGGAAGATATGTGAGTGCCCCTTCTTGGCCTGGTAACGATCTATTCACTTTCGTTTGCAGATACCAGGCATTGATAATGGCTTAAGATAGGCATGATTCAAAATTCATGATTAAAACACTGTTAGCAGACCTGGAAAGGGTGGCCTAAAGGGGAACTTGGGAACTCAGAATATCTTGTTATGGGTGGTAAAGGACGATTTAATGTGCTAACGCAGGGAACAATTAAGGCTGTGAAACAGTTTAAATACTTAGGGTCTACTATCCATGAAAGTGGATCCTGCAAAGTTTAAGTCTACTTAGAATATGCATAGCCAGAGAGAGGTTCGATTAAGCCGCTAAATGACGTACTATGAAGTAGAATAATCATTAAGGAATATTTAGAAAAGAATCCTGTAAGCAAGTGTAGAAAGTGTGTTGATGTATTGCGGGAAGGACCGGACCCTTGGTAAACCGCAAATAAACAAGATTAGAGCAGTGGAAACAGAGACTAACGACGTACGTGTAGAGTTGTAGGATATCAAAACTGAAACAGTCCTGAATGATGATTCATGAGGAGCATAATGGGGAAGGATACTGTCGGGAAAAATGATGAAAGAACTCTTCAATGGGAGGGCACGTAAGGAGAAAGGAAGAAGGAAAATGACCAAAGAAAGCCTTAACGGGGTCACCTCTAGGAAAAGGAAGAGGGAGAGATGAAGAGCGACATGGGTGCAGAAGTCACAAAGATGAGGGAACGCCACCTCGAGAAAGAGGAACTACAGGACCGGAGGCTTGGCGAAAGGGAAGAAAAGAAAGCCATTACTCAAGTAAGAATCTCTCTACAAAATTATATTAATTATTATGCCATCTCTTAGAGTGGTTTTCGAAACGAAATTTCGTCTCTACAGTAATCGTTCACTTGCCAACAACATTTTTATATTGATCTTCTGATAGATCCTTAGGTTTGCCATCACTACCACAGAACAAAAAAAAATTAAGAAACATAAAATAGACTAATGACCGTGGAGAGGATTAATTTCAGAGATAATATCGGGCATCTTTGAGTTTATATAATATTTAAGCGAATGTAGTATCTTAAAAAAAAAAAATCCAGACAGATCGGTTAAAATATTGAGCAAGCAGCTTGGGTAAGTTTTTTTATTTCTTCATTTAAAACAATCATCAACAATCTTTCAGCACATATCTAAAACCAACTTTACAAACCTGTCACATCTCATCTTCGCTACTATGCCAACCACATCGACAATGTTTTCGGTTAATAGCTGGGTGATACCAATACAAATAGCTATGAAACAACCAGTTCTTCCAATACCAGCTGAACAATGTACAATTACAGGGCCAGTAGGCATAGCACTTGGAGAAGTACATGAAATATCGGTCCATCTATGTCGAAAAAAAATATGGTAAGAACAATTAGTTATTGATAAAGTTAATAATTTAACCACAGAGAATTTCTTTTGTTTAATCAAGATATAATTAGTAAAAATATGTTTCTACCTTGGGCTGTCCATCTGATGATGACCAGCTGCTGACAGATCAAGTGGTGGTACAGTAAGTGTATGTCCCGCAGAAGAAAGAGGCATTTCTTCTGGACTAAGACTAGGGCCACGACTCAGATGATGTTGGTCCCTACTTTCACCTGCCGCTACCAGATTAGGAGATGATTCAGCAGTGTAGTTTGGTCTAAAATACAAGAAATAAGATTTTCAGATTTTATTTCCAAAAAGTTTAGATGTGATATACTAATACTAATAGTAATACCAAAGAAATATACTTACAAACTATCTAAAGAAAATTTAGAAGACTTCCCTAAGCTCCAGGTTGCAGGACTCAAAGCAGTTGCTGTATCATAACTCGAAGTGGAATTTGTGCTCAAACGTTCAAATTTACAATATATCTGCAATGAATAAAAAAGTTATTATTTTCTTAGTAATTAGTTAAGAGCAGCAGAAGAATGTCTTTTTTACTTTAACATTATAATCAACATTAAGAAGCACATAACCGTTACAAGATAAGGGTCCTGTAAACGGTTCATGTTGACCCAGTACCGTTTTCTCTTGCAATTTTTCTCATGAGACAAGAGAGGTAGGCCTGGATATCTCTATCTCTCATGTATTTTGAAAGGTTAAAAAATATGTGGCAACCGGCTTTATAAAAGTATATCTTTTCATGGATCATGGATCCCTGTGGCAGGGTTGGCTAGACGATGAGCTTCTTAGAATTGACTGGTTCATGTTTTCTTGTTAATTGATACAAATTACGGCTATTATTTTACCTGAGAAATTAGTTTATCGTTCTATCAGTTGTTGATGAATGATTAGAATTACATTAGAATTAGAAATGGATGGAATTTCAAATAATTTATACTTTTGTAACAAGCACTACAATGACTGTTTGTGACTTTTCTGCGGGTGTGTGAGATTAGAGGTGACAATTTTAATGATATATCATATATATACACATTGCATTTGGATATTTATAATTTGTTCAGAAGACTGCTGTATAAAGGTGACAGTGTTTTGAAATTAAATTGGAAATACTGTATAGGATACACATCTAGACACAGCCATAACTTCAAAAGAACATGAAAGAAACACTCATAAAATATAACAAACATAGCTCTTGCCAAACATACAAATCAAGCTAGCACCAATTTAATTTCAAAACACCAAAATAATAAAGATAAAACATACCCAAACTGAGAATAAAAGAAGCAAGAGAATTAATAAATATTTCAAAATAATGTAAATTCCCGAGATTGAGCTGGAGTTTTGTCACCTTTAAACTGCAGTCTTCTGAACAAATGATAAGCATCCAAATACGATGTATATATATATATATATATATATATATAAATAGAAACAATTAAAATTGTCAGCCTAATCTCACACACTAGCAGTAAAGCCTCGAGCAGTTGTTATGTAGTGCTGTTACTTATACAAACCATACAAATTTGAAATTTTATTCATTTCTAATACTTAATAATAATTCTAATCATTCATGAACTATTGATAGAAGGATAAACTAATTTTCCAAGGTAAAATAACAGGCATAATTTATATCAATTAATATGAAGACATGCTGTTGTAATATAAATGTCTACAACAACGTAATTAAAAAGAAAAAAAGGGGTAAAGCTGATTTATTCTGGACAAGATGGGTGACACCTCTCCCAACTATCACTCTTCCAACAATATCTCTTAGTAAACAGTCTAAATATGTTTTCTGTCATTTTCCCATCATTATTTTTTATACAAGGTATAAGAGAACCAGATATAAATGAGAGCTTAGTGTGGTATTGTTCCTTATATAAGAGAAGCTAAACTATCGTGAGCTTGCTCTATAATAAAAATGAGAAAACGGAAAATAATGTGTAATACCCAGGTATTGTTAATATATTGTTTACTTATTATGATAGTTATATACTTCATGATATTCTTAATTAATTATCGTGTGCATAGTAAATGTTTAGATCTTGTAGGAAAGCTGGTGACAGGGGAGATAGTCAGCATGTTTGTACTCAATATTACCGCGTAAATATGTATTCTTATATGGGCGGGTTGGCTGCCAAGTGGTATAAGTCACAAAAATTGAAACATGGATTCACAACACTTATCATTACTAGACATACAGTTCTTCGTATCGACAAGTGGCGTGGGTCCTGGTTCAACAGTCCGTTTACAAATAGGGCTGAATATAATTACACTGAACAAACTGCTAAGCGCCTTGGCAATCAAATGTGTTAAATCCATTTTTGAATTTTTGCCAACCCGCCCATATGTCGAAACGTCCCTGTTTTTAACATATAAAAAGGTATATTTGCTAAAGAATGAGTTATTTATCAACAGTGTATCACTACAAAAATATTTATATATATTTATCAAACCTGTCTATCAATAATATCAGCCGATCCTGGAGGTGCGGGAGATATGTCGAAATCAAAAGCTGAATCTTCTGATCTTGATCTATCTGGAAGCAATCTAGGTGAACCGAATTTAAATACAGTGCCTGCCTCAAATCCTGCACTACTGCACATAGGAGATCGAAATAATTGGTCATCAACCGAAGGACTTCTATAAAACATAACATAACATACAATTAAATACTTTACAATGTTGTCTACCTGGGAGGGAGAAGTGTGCTCCCCTGGACATCTAACTTTTTTTTAATCAATGGTTGTTGTTATAAAATATAGATCCCTCTTTTATCTGCAGGCATTTCCTAATATATGTATTCCTTACAAATCTTTTTCTAAGAACTGGTAAAACTACCTTATGTTATCATTCCCACTTAGTAAGAAAGAGAACTTACTAAATTTAGAGTAGTCTAGTTTTAAATGTATAGCAAAGGAAATGGATAATTTCATTAATAATGTAAACATACAATTATTAATATAATTTAGTTTTCAAAACGAAATTAATCTCTACAGTTTCATGAATAAGTGTTTAATTTTGCCTAAATTTTTCCTTATAGCATAGAAAATAAAATATAGCCATTAGAATATATTCTTACAGAAACTTTGAACAGTGGATGCCACAATTTGTATATAATAATGAAGTTTTGAAACCGTAGAAATCAAGAAAAAGAAGCAAAGATTTGGCGGTCACAGTCTTAGATATCGGCCATTATGTTTTATTTATGAAAATAAGGTTTCTAAAAAAAGAAGTTTAATTCTATTAATAAGTTACAACAAAAACACTCACTTGTCATAATCTTCAGATTGCCTAGTTTTCTTTTTGGATGGGCTTGATTCGTGACTAGATTTAGCGGTCACAGGGGATTCAAGTGCATCATGCCTTAATTCAAGACTGCCAAAAGTTAGCACTGGGCTTGTTGTATCTTTCAATGAAGGCGGGCTACTCAACCAGACATAAGATGGTCGACGTCCAGTGGTGCCCTCAAATCTATAAAATAAAATAAAAAAATTGCTGTCTCATTTGTTCTTTGCATACAAAAAAAAATAAATAAATAAAAACAGTAACAATAAGTTTACCTGGCGGTATCAACTTGTTTGGCAAGGCTAAGTAAAGAGTGAGCATTGGCAGGAGTCTTATGATCTGGCCAAGAATCATACCAAAAGTGAACTACTTTTCTTGTTTCACCATCTTTCTGTATACAAAGCAATATAGTTAATAAATTAGAAAAATCTCCTGAATCCCTTAAAGTCAATGTTCTCAAAACCAACTAAAAACGGTTCACGTAAAGATGGTAGATATTATATTAGGTGTATAACTATATAATAAGTTTAACCGTTGGAACCGTTATCTACCAAATTATGAAAAAAATGAAACACATTGACTGAGGTCGCACTTTCGGTTACTGGTTTTGATCGAACCATGCCTAACGGATCCTCTGATGATTCTAAAATAGAATTCAAATTTGCAAACGTAAAAACATTTTCTTTATACTCAGCAGATCTCAAAACATTATATCGATTGACAATCAATTTCAAAAATTTCATACGCAATACTTCCTCTTTCTTACTTTGTCAGTGAAAGTAAAAGCTTCATACCGAGGAGTCTACCAAAACAAAAACAACAGCTGAATGAGGGCATGCTTTTTTTATTTATTTTTTGAAATGCCGCTCAAACATTAATAGATGGAAAAGATAAATATGTGTTTACGGAGAATCTTTTTTATAACCAATTCATTGCTGTACAAGTAAGCCATAAACAAAAATATTATTGTTCACAAATCGGACCTTAAATGCAATGAAGGACCCATTTATTTAAAATAAAATAACGGAATAAATTTTATTACATTTTTAATACTTACTTCCATAGTAATGTTAGAAATAATGAAACCATCTTTATTTTCCTTATTAGTAATAGTGACTAGAATCTTGCCATATTGCACACCAATGCCCACATTTTCTGGTAAATATTGTTCACATTTTGATCTCGATTTTTCCCATAATTTAGTTATCATTACTATAACTGGACATTTTTCTTGCCAAGTCATTAACCAAAAATCTGCCACAGTGTTTGATAATGGCCCCTGTGTGGCGATAAAAGCTTTAGCTTCTCCATTATAACCCTGAAAGAAAGAGAATATGGAATTTCAAATCAAATTGTTTGATAAGTAACGTAAAGTTAATAGAGTAATGTTACTCACTGAAATATAGTTAGCATTTATGTAATCAGCAGAACCTTCTACATTTGGTGGTTCTACTGGTAAATGTACCCTGGTACTCTCATTTGGAATCACTGTCCGGTATCTAAAGTAGAAAGTAAATTTTAAAAAACAAACAAATTCTATGACAGAAAGGTTGCCATGAGAGAAGAACATCCACTATTTTGAAAACACAAGTAGATGGTTCAGTGAAAATTTGTTTACAATTAGAGCAAATCAAGCATTTCTACTTCATGCATAAGCATGCCATTGCACTCGAAATCTATTATTTCTGTAGCAACACAACGGACCACAAATGTCCTCAGGGTTTAAAACTCCTAAGCTCAAGTTAAAAACAGTAATAACAATGCAGTCAATTCACTTTAGTCTATGAGTTTAAAATAATCCCAAAGTTAGGAATTCAAATTCGAGCAGGTCAAAAATCTGAGCCTCGACTATCGTGTTTCACCTACCAGGAAATTCGACATTTAGCATTACTTGATACTTCACATATTTTGATTACAGACAGTTGACAGTGAATTTCAGAATGCAATACATACACTTCCATAATTTATTGACCAATAAAAATATTTCCAATAAGGTTACAATAAAAACTAATAGGCTCAATCACTTGCTGTGGTCTACGAAAGTTTATCAAACAACGCATGGATTCTCCTGCGGTCATTTTCAATACTTTAATTTAGATTTCAAGAGCAACAGCTTTGAATATTGGGCCAATTTGAACAGCACTGTGATAAAAAGATTTCTTGAATATGTGGATGGGGTCCGCAGGTGGATAATATCTGGGATTTTATCCGTCTTAAAATGCATATTATTGCTATTCTCATCGTTTTGCATCATTATATCCATCATTCAATCGCCAGAGAAATGCTATATGTTTTTGTATGCCCTATACTTTTTAAATAAAATAAAATCAACAAGAATAGGACGTGACAAAAACATAAAAGTTTTGCTCTACAAGAATTTCATAGCCTTATTCTGACGATGGATGAGAATATTAAACCGGTCATGAACTAATAATATGTAATAAAATCCCAAAAACATATCTTCTTAAATCCCGCGTTTGTAACTTTCTATTTCACTAAAGCAAAATGGATATATCTATCATAAGTATGGATATATCATTTATTTATTTATTTATTAAAAAAAAAAATTAAATGGATCTATTTCAAAAAACTTTTAACTTTCGACATGTTTTCAAGATAAGGGATTGTTGCATTCAAATTAGCTTTCTATAAATGAAGGGAATTTCTAACAAACCTATTTTTAACCCAGCTACCGGCTACTTGTATCCCTTCAGGATGGTTAGGAGGTAGGTCCCAGAACTGTCTATGCAGAGCCCGCACCTCTCGCAAACAGGCTCTCAATTGTTGCCTGCTTAATGGGCCGCTAACAGACCGCAAAAACTCTTCGTTAGACCTGCAAATATTATGTTTTCTTTACATCATATATAAATTGGATTAAACAGATAATAGTATTATAGTTATATTTACGCTTCAGAAGGTGTTGCTGGAGGAGGTTCTGCTACATGCGTAGGCAATTCCTGAGCAGGTCGGTAAGTAGATGTAGTACAACTAAGGTCTATAGTTAAAGAAGCAGTGGAACCTCTACGTTCCAGTAGGCCCGCTTTAAGACGATGTTTTGGAATAGCAGAAGGAACACCTCCAACTGCTTCTTGTAATACTGGCAATGGTTTTTCATTAATAATCATTGCTGGAAAATATGCAATATGATTTCTAGAAATGAATTCAAATGATTAATTGTTGGATGAACTCGAAAAGTGAATAAATCTTACTATGTGCCGTAACTTCCGAAGGTACTAATTCTGGTCTTATAACCGGATGACATATCCATTCTTGTTCTGGTACATCAGTTCCAACTATAGCCACACCAGTACTACTGGTGCAAGAACTTGCACCAGTTTCATTTTTAGATCCACTTTCTCCATCACCGCTGTCCGTTGTTTTTTTATCCTCTCTACTCATGCCTGTTTTCAGCCACACGACTACCTGCGAAAAGTAAAAAAAAAATCAGTATATGCATTCATTTTCCTTATTTATAAATTATTTCCTTGAATTTAAACAAAACAAAAAATAATACCTAAAATTACTTACGATTGAGAGAAGTGCGAGAGCTGTAGAGATAGCAATCACTATCAACAATACAAATGGTAGCTGGCGCCAGTCTTTGGTGCCAATATTGTCAGTGGACCAGTGTTCCTCGCCACTGTCCAAAATGTCCCACATCTTAGGCACATTGTCTGAATCAAAACCAATTTAACTTTTAGTCAATATAGAAATAAAAGCGTTGTCACTATTGACACAATTCTCTTAGCTCTAGCAGAGAAAGACTTTCTGCAGGAATAATGAAAATGCAATGAATAATTTGAGGCCACTAAGAAAAGCTGTTGTCAAATATGAAACCTGCTTAAGGGTTAAGACTATCTTGAAGTTTAAAATCTGATACAATTTAAAACATTCCTATACTTCTAATCATAAATATCTGTTCTATAAGAATGCAATATAGATACCAAGTACTTGACAAATAATTTTGACTGAAAAACTATTACAGTAATGATGTAAACAAATCATATCAATGTGCAACAAGAATAAACAATAATGATTTATAAAAATTTTCAATTACTTATAAACTATTTGTAATAAAGTTGAGATCTGAATGGTAAAAAAATCCAAAAACATATTTTTAGAAGCTATTTTTGGAAACTAAATGTACTCTTTTATAAGTAACAGTTGATAAAGATAACCTACAAAGAAGGCACTTTGATAACTTTAATGAAATAAACATAAATTTTATCTAATAAACAGAAAGCAATACCTGAGTATCTCTTGTCGTATCTTGACGACAGTGAAACTTGCCTTGGAAGTTTTTCTCCAGGCTGTGTGTCCATGGGCTGCACCGTATTTCAGGGCTGGTTCAATGGCCCGGTTGTCTTCTTCTCCTTCTTCTTCATTGCGGAAGGACCCCTGAATACCTAAGGAAACCCAGAAGACAGACAATTAGAATGTTAGGGCAGGTCCCCTGCCAGGCCAAAGAGGCAGGGCGCACACGATACCTTACACGCTCATACCCGATGTCTATGTTAGAATTTATTGATCGCGGATGGTTGGATGGTGTACGTATTATAGTAATGAAGATTCTTATAAAAATAGATAAATATGACAGTTTTTCAATACCTTCTAGGTCAGAAACGAATGTCACATTGGATGATATCAACTGTTCGTGTGGCTTAATGCCCAACAGTTGAAAATGTAAACGCTGGAAGTGGGAGATGGCCATGATGTAGCGATGTCAGCGCTGTCTACATGACAACGCCAAAACAATAGCCCCCAAATGTTAATGTTTTCGTTCAAATATCCACCCCCTCACCATTTCCATTCATGTTTGCCGGTTCTATTCATGGGAAGTTCCCTATCTGATTACCTCATTCGTTTACTCTTTATAAAAAGCGTTTATGCAGCTCCTTCATTCTTCTTAAAAACTAGTAATTTCAGTTACAGTCTTACTTAGAGTATAACCTTCTTATTAAATGAAAAAGCGGAGCTTTTGTTGGGCTTTCAATTCTACTATATTTTTATTTTTTATGCCAAGAAATGATGAATTCATTATGAATATCTAATAATTGAGATAGTGAGAATATAATTATGAGGTGAATTTAATATTGTTGCCAGTTTTAAAAACTTAAGTAAAGCAAGTTTTGCATTGCAATACAACCAGTGTATATAGTTGTGAATTAAGTGTTTCTAAACTTATTATCTCAAAATAAATTTCTTTATTGTTTAAATTTACATAAATAAATGTATATTTGCGATATGGATAAATGGAAATGAGGATTTCAAGTTCTCCGCTGCCTACTTCTTTTTTTTGTTTAATATAATGAACTGAAAGAAGATTGAAGTGAAAATAATAAAGAACGAAGAAACACTGATTTTAAGCCAATCAAATATGTATCCAACTGTATGTAGTTTAAATTTCGGCGTTTTGTCATTTTTCAGTATGTCGTTCAGAGTGCACATCGTATTCAAAGCAGGGGCCGATGTGCACTCTGATTTTTTTTTATGGGTAGAGGAACTTAATTCGAAATTCTCAAATGTTTTTGTACTTCAACTTATGTTAGTAACAAGTTAGCAAAAACTACGTATTTTTTACTAAAACCAAAAATGGAATGGGACCGCAATATCCTTTTAGGTCAGTATGCGACTCGTGGGAAGGGCCAGCTTTTATAAGTTATAAAAGATGGAATTTGTGACGCTAAATTTTTAATTCTCTAAAAAAGAAATGCCGAAAATCTCTGACTTCTTCATATTTTGTCCTGGGTTTTGGAGCAAGTAATCAGAGCCTAACCCAGATTTGAGAGTTTATCTTTTGCAATTTTCTCTAGAGCAAATAGAGATGCATTTAACTTGTTCAATTGATTCAAGGGCTAAACTTTACATATGGTCGACCTTCTACAGTAAGCGCGCGAAAATAGAACAATGATCCACTTATTTTCGAGTTTGACTGGGTAAGTGATTTTTCTGGGGGTCCACTGAGGCCGGAGCAACCCCGTAAAAGAGATTTTCAATTTGTGCTTCTATTCTCTAGACCAACCGCTTTTGTTTTACTTACTAACAATGTAAATAAATAATTTCTTGTTACTTAGAATTGGAAACTTAAAATCCTTAGGGCAAATAATTGATCTAATTCACATATTTTAACAGGAAGTATAGTCTCAAAATATGAAGACAAATAACAAAAATATAAAGTGCTTTTTCTAAATCATACATCAGAATTACGCTAAATGTCATTGTATATATATAAATAAAACATGGAAAAATGGCGTTACTTCATACGTCCTTCAAACTGAATATTAAAAAATTAAAAGATATTCAGCTGTTTCATCAATATAGATTATCAGGTCATAATAAACAATAATAATAATAATAAAGGCGTATCTTTAAATTATATTTCACCATCAAACTATTAAAATAATTTATTGTTTATTTTGGAATATTGTTGTTTATTTTATAATATTTGCTTCACATAAACCGAATTGAGCTCTTTGCGTGAGTCCTATTTTTTATTAATATATTTTAATTAGTGTAATACGCATGTTGGTTTCGTGAGATAAAATTGATATGTTTAAATTAGCTAAATAATAATAATAAACAAAATTGAAACATAAGACAGTTCTGTAATTTTTTTAATTTCTTTTATTAATAACTAGAGACGGAAAGAGTTATTGTAATACTTTCTAATTGTTTCATTATAATTAAATTTTATATATTTAAGTTTCTGAATTTCATTCTAAATACTAAAAAGGTATAAAACACTCAAAAGGATTATCGTACACTTTTTATTGACAAACTTTGCTTCAAAATTAGAATGGAGGAATCTGCCAGTAAGATAAAAAGGCATTTTGAACAAGCTTCAGCCCATACTCTTGAAGAAAGGGTTTCAAATAAAAGTGGTGTCTATATCGCACACTACCTAGAATTCTAGGAACGCATTTAATTATCATCAACATTATAATATAGACTAGTATAATAATAAAAAATGGGTAATCCTAAAGTCTACCTCTAAAATTACGTTTCCCACACAAAAAAAGAAAGAAAATCATTAGAGCCAATTTTTGAGAAAATTGCACAAAAACTGAAAAATCCATTCACATAAGTGGTAAGTTAAATCGGACTGAAACCTTCCGAATACCCTAGGTGTTGATCAACTTACTGTGATTTTTTCGTTTATGGTGTTCACACAGAAAACCACTTTTGCTGTTCTTCAAAATATTCCAGGGTAAATTCAATGTCGAAAAGCTCATACAAGTACAGACAGTATTTTCTCTTATAGCAGTAATGAGAATTTTTTTTAAGGGGGATAATTCATTGCGTTCTGAAAGATCTATTGTGATTCCGGCCTCCGGGTAGTGAGCTGTAAAGGCATCTAGAAAGTGAAAATCTAAGGGCAGCTGAACTGGAATCCGGGACCTCAGCGTCTAAGTCCAGGGCAGTCCACATTAAGTAAGAGAGATTATAAAATTTACTATTAATTTTTATTACAACAATAGTTGTAAGGTTTTCTAAACACAAAAAATACTAAACAAGTAAACAACTTAAAACTAATAAATTACCGAAGAATTTAAAAAAAACAAACAAGAAAAGATCTGTTCTTTTTTTCTCAAATGAAAGAAAATAATCATCATGAAAGGTTGGCGTGTATTATTTGTAATATAAGCGAATTAGATTTAATAATAGCAATGACTAAATTATCTTACGCATTATTTGACGCAGTGGACTCAACCTTTATCGTAAGCAAATATAATATTTTTTTTTTTATCTATATTAAGAATATACTCATTTTTATGAGCAACATTATGACTTAAATATATATTTATAAATAGATTTATAAGTATACTGGCTAAAGATCTGGTGTTCCATTACAAGCATTGTTTTTAGGAAAACTACCATCTTATATTTCAATTAAAAAAAAGAAAACAAGACAAATCTGTTGTGAAACCCTTTTACGAGTTTCTCTTACTTCGGGTTACAAAATGATAATTGACAAATTCTTTAATTTTACTTATCAATATCGATAATTGAAAATCTAAATATTAAACAAAATTATCTTTTATAGGAAAGCATTATCTCCCCCACATCCAACAAATTTTTTTTCAAATGAACTATTTTTTGGAAAAAAAAACTTACAAACACAATTGATAGGTCACTACAATTTTTTTAATAAAATTGCACTTCCGGTCAATCTGATTTTCTTCAAACTCGGAATTTTGCCACATATTTATTCTAATTAATATTATTTAGCTGACTGAATTGAAAACACCACGCCTATCCCAAAAAAAGCTTCCTTAAATAAATTTTCTCGGGTTAATATTTCAAATACAAGTTTTAGCTCTTTCTATGTTGTAGTTGCTATACGAAACTTAAAGGAAATCGTTAAGATGCCATTTTCGTGAAAATCGCAAAAAAGTCAAGACAAAAAAAACATTCAGTAATGTGGTATTTCCCGGTTGAGGAATTTTTTTGGCAGACAAGTTACTGTCTGATCTCATCGTGTAAGCTAAACTGAATGTCATACACTTAAAAATATTTCTCATATACATGATTATTATATGTGGCAATATAAAGAAATATTTATATGATGATGCATAAGTGGCAACACTTAGCAAAATAAGTAACTTTCACACACACTAGTGAGAGAAAATAATGTGTAACTCACTTGTATGTGAAAGTTGAACTTTTATCACTAAATTTAGCATAATAATCGTCATATTATTCAACGATTCCAAAAAAAAAAAGAAATTGTCTTCAACAGAAATTGTGTGTTGATTAGTAGGCCGCCCTTTTATTTAACTTGAAAGAAAAAAAAAAAAAATTATATAATAAAAATAACCGAAAAATCTGTAAGAAATTGTTGGAAAGTTAATTTGCATCCTGCTTACTACATTGATAACAAGTTTACTTACTGACACCATTTCCTATAGTTTCCGTTGTTTTTTTACCTTTAGCATTGTTTTGTTTATAATTTACTCTCATTCCCATAATAAAAAAGGATTAAAATTATAGGCTTGACAGGAACTGCTTTTTTTTTGTTTTTTTTAAGCTGCAATAATAAAATAGATGAATGTAAAATAAAACGTGAGAGAAATAAATCAAAAAGATAATAGAATTTTGTGAAATTTGTTTTAAGTAAACAATTGATTGGAAGAAATAGAGTCATTAATTTTAAATTACTAATATTAAAATGTTTATATAACTATGCCAGACTATTATGTTATTAGGTTATCTGGCATTTTTATTTAAAAAAAAATATAGTTACTAGGAAAGGCAGTCAGTTAATCTAGGAGCACCGCGAGTGCTCTTTAAAAGCAAAAGCCTCTAGTTTAAATTTCCTAAGAAAAAAACTAATTTCAATTCTAGTAAAGCTACAGATTATTTTGTATATACAAGGGTGTCCCATTTAAGCGTGCCACTTTTGAAGTAACTCTTAAAACGAAGCAAGATATCTAAAAAGTGAATAGTGTTTGTTGAAGTATTTTCAAGAGCGATCTGGAAGGCCAGCTTGCCAGTCCCAGTCTCCCGATCTAGCTGTTACTGAACATCTCATTCACTTGTCTCCTCGCCATTAAAGCATAGTACTCGGGAGAACCATCTTGTTGGAACCACATTCTTGTTCTGACATACAATACCACATCCTCCAGCAACTGTTGTAACTCTTGGCGAATAAAATTAGCGTATTCCGGCCCATTTAAGGTACCCGGCGGAAAATATGGGCCAATAGTTTTGTCTCCATCCATTCCGCACATGTTCAGTAACAAAAAAAAAAATTATGCCAGGAAACCAATAACTCCAGAACCATCTAGAGTAGACTTAATCCAAACCTGCTTTGCAATTTCGGTGATTAGCAACTTCACATGTTGGGCAGCGACTGCGCTTCTGCTGTTTAAGCCGAGGTTTATTTTGATTAAATAGGAAATATTTTTTTTATCGATTTATGTAAATAAATTGGAATATTGTTTTGTTTTAATGATGTTTTACCTGATTTTTAAATCCCTTACGGTTCTAAAATAGTCTTCAAGTGTTGTTAGCATTTGAACTCTCTTATTCAGACGAAATAAATAAGAAAATCCGCTTTTAATTTTAGTTCATGAAACAGAAAAATAGGAGAGAAAAACGAAGAAAATTGGATTTTTATGGTTGGATATCTCGGTAACGCATTGAAATATTGAAGTGAAATTATCGGCATTTTTCTTTTTGTTTAATAGTTTTCAATACGTAGTAAAAAGTGGTGGTCAAAAGGAAATCGCCACTTTCTACCACCGATTTAAGGTGTAAGGCGGTAAAAAAATTAAAAAAAACTAAACATCATCATAAACTAGAGCGAAAATACTTCAACAATGGTTATGTTCACTTGCTTCGTTTAGGGGTTATTTCAGAAGTGGCCCGTTGAAATGGGACACCCTGTATATATAAAAAATTATATATATAGATTATGCATATGTAACTTATTCTTTTTCTTTTAATCCTAAATAACTAATTTAGTAACTAACTAATCTTTAGTAACTTATCATTTATAAAAATACAAGTTTTCCAAGCTTTAAAGTGGAAAGCCAGGTTCACACTTATGTTTTAATTTTATGAAAAATCCAGTAAGTAACGAACCCATAGGACTTGTTCATAATGCGATTATTACAATTTAAATAGCCAAATGTTCTAAAAGGTAGAATTTTTACTTAATCTTCATTAGCCAACTAGATGGTGACTCTTTAGATGAAAACCTAAAGCTATATCTTCCTCAGAAATCTCAAAAATCAATTTTTTAAACAAAAAAAAAACGGAAAAAAGTAATACACCTAGAGAGGTCCTTTTAAATAAACAAACACTTTGGAAGCTTAAGTTCTTGGATTATTTCCATATTGTATTAGAATATTTTAGGTCACTAGAAGAGCTATCTTTCTCCAAACTAGAAGAAATCTTTCTGCATAGGTTGACCATATAAGGTGTCTCTCCCCTTTACTGGTCTCGAGCCTGCTGTTTGGCCTAACTTTGAGCATATTCTGTCAGGCTTTCAGGATTGACAGACACCTTGACATCAATTTATTCCTATGGTAAAGCTCTGTGGTTTATCGACCTTTAGATTCATTAGGAATCCGTACAAGGCTAACAATGAGATGTAGCTACATCTGGTTGGATCCCTTACTGATCCCTTATTTAATGGAATTCTTGCCATAACTTTTGCAGAGTTTTGTAATACCCATCTATCTTATGACAGATTTGTAGATTAGGTTAAGAATCTTTGATTCAGAAATATATACAAATTTTAATGAAATAAATTGAATCGTTTTTTAGTAAATAGTATTCAATAAACTGCACTTGCGGTTGATCGATTATATTGATTCTATCTTGGAATATAAATAGTATATAACCTTCCACATAATGGCATAAAGAACCACAACAATTAACGATATACTATTTTTATTTAATGAAGATGTATTTTGGTAACGAAATGATTAATAAATAACAGAGCGGCATGGAAATATATTATAGTTATGATTATCTAAAATTGTTAGGCAATTATTCATTTTATTATTTGGACACATTCTATGCACTAAATGAAATCTTTGAGACTGTACAGGCATATTTTTGTAACACATTTAAATAGAGTATTTTCTTTTCATTTACAGCTCTATGAGGATATACTGAGATCGAATCAAATTTTTTAACTATAGTTTTCACTGGAAATATGTATTTCAAGGAAATACATGTTCGCTGAATAAATAAATAAATAAATAAATAAATAATTTTTAACCATTAATCTGTAGATATGTGTATGAACAAACTATCCCAAAAGAAGTTCATCTTGATATTTTTTTCAGACATTGCCAGAGAAGTTCGTCAAAAATCTGCCACCGGAAATGGTTAGGGCAATATTTTCGTGCATCCCTATTCCCATCAGCCATAACCTTCTATTCAAGCAATGACCCTCTGACAGTCCTCTTCCTCGACGTCGTCCATCCACCTTCGTTTGGGTCCTCCACGCTTTCTCCTTCCAGTTGGTGTATATTCATTTATCAGTTTTGGCCTTCTGTCATTATCCATCCTTTCTACGGGGCAGTACCATCTCACATTTCAACCTTCTCGTTCCGACCTCGTGAAGTATATTTAGCTCGGCTCCAACTTTTCCTCTTATTTCGTCTTTGGAACATAGGAGATGCCTAGCCAAAGTCCATTTCGAGCGTGAGTTACTGCAGGTTAGTTTAGTTTAGAGCGTTACGCCCTTCAAAGTTTCTTTAGTATCTAGGGTGAGCTCCTTAACCCAAAATAACGAATTTAGGACTCGGACCATATGTTTTCCTTTTACTAACATTATCTTTCAATCAATGTCGAAGTCACTTGCACCCTTTTTATACCTGACTTCTGCACCTGTGCACATGTTAAATGTTTCTTAATTTTTTCACATTTTAAACGATTTTTTTCCTTTAAACTTAGTGTATTAATAAGCAGAATGGTTAATACGAACACATAGAATGCTTAATTTATTTAACACATTTTTCGATCTTTTTCTGTAAGATAGATCTACTTTTGAGGCTATAGATAGAGCTCTTTTGTAAGATAGATCTAGAGCTTTGGGAGGGACTTCCTGCATTCAGGAGGGGACCAATCATAGGTTTCCTGTGGTCTATGGGCAACCTTCAGACATGGGAAAATCACTGCAGGGTCCTCCATTCTAGTTTTTACATTCCATTTCCATACATCTTCTAACTATATTCCAGCTTTCATTCAGGACTTTATCGGAACATAAAACTTTCATGTTCAACCGAAGCACAGCCGCGATTATGTATGCCTTTTGGCGCTAAGTAAAGGTCCTACGCGTCTCTAGCATAAGGAGGAATCCCTACGTTTGCCCCTCTTAAGGTTTTAAGATTTTGTGCACAAGATCCGTCGGTGTTTTGTGTGGTGCTTCACCTTGCCTGAAAAATCATATTACTCACTTTCTTTCCATTCCAAATAAAGCTTTAGTCAAATATTTGAACTCCTCACACAATACTGGACTTCTCCAACCATAAGCAATATCAAACCATGCTTTAGCACTGAATCATCGTAATAAGCGTTTTTTTGCGGTAGGGAAATAAGAAAGAGGATTACGAAGCTAAAGTAAAAGCAACCTTCTTAGAACTTTGGATGTCCTTAGGGTGTTCAGGAGTTTCGGTTTTGTTAGTAACACTATTCAGAAAATATTCCCATGATTCCAAAGAGAAATCAGAAGTTCAACCACAAATTTTCAATTGTTACATAACTATTTCTGTTCTAAAGAGGATCGTTTTTTTTTTAAAAAAAAGAGTAACATTGTACAAAATGTCTTAAGATTCCTATTACGGCAGGACTGCTAAAGTAACCGCATGGAAATTAGTACTATGATGAATCTATTGACCGTTTACTGTAAGTTCAGGAAGCATATGAGTGTATTGGACCCGGTTAGTAGTGGTCGTTTGTAGATTTTGATTGACTGCAAAAGAGAAAACGCTCCTATGACCTCAGCGATTGCATGGTACTGCCAAGAGCGAGATTTCTTCAACTAGGCGATGAATCGCCCATGGCAACGATCTATATTGGATGCGCCTTTTAGACGGCTTTGGTTAATGTAAGTTAACCGAGGGATTTCCCCAATAGATTAATGGAATTAATCGCGGCGATTGTGATTGTGAGCCGTTAGTACCACTTTCCTTTACCTATTCTATTCTAAGCTTCCTATTATACACAATTTTCAAAGCAATTTTGTTATATTCAAAAATCTGGTGTAAAACATCCAAATGACTTTCTCATTTAACTTCTAGGTTAATGTAATTAAAAAAAATGTACTAATTTTCATTAGACGGGGGGAAATTTGGGGCTTAATTGCCCTAACGTAAAATATAGAGGTAGTAAGGAATATGTTGTTGATTACCTAATTTCGGCAGGTGGAAACAGAATATGTTTTATACTGTAATCCAGAAAGAGAGCGTCAAAATATTACACAAACTCAAATAAAATTTAACATTTTAGTGGCCGAGATTTCACAAAACACCCTAGGAGAAATTTTTCCGGAAAAGAGTTCGAAATACAAATTAATAGAAATAAAAATTTATTAATATCTGTGCAGGTAGCATTCTAAGTTTAAACAAAAACATCATTGTAGCCGACTCCGAGAAACTTACAAAAAACTCAGTAACCTACTTTGTGAAGCCTCACTTTCGGTAATAATTTTAAAGTACATCATATTATGTAGATATATCATACATCTAACCATACATTGTACTTTACAGGTAGCTTCTTAACGTTACTGTTCCCCTTCCGGAACCTCTCAAAAAATAAATTAATCCGGGTAAATCTTCCACATAAAAGTGATATAGGTAGTTGTACGAAGGGTAAAGAAAATCTTTGTGGTGGTTTTCGAGAAAGACGTGAAAAACTGAAAAAAAAAATTCAGTAAAGTTGCACTTCCGGTAGATGGATTTTGCCCCGAAACCTTCAAATCTGATGCGATGGTGGTATCTTTAAATGGAATGCCAAGTTTGAGAACCTCTCCCTATCACAGTAGGGAAACTGTTGGCAGGAAAAATAAAACAAAACGCACACATACAGACTAGTCTCTAAAAAAACTGTTTTCGTTTATACAGTACAAATCGTATATAACGACACCGGGTATAAGGAACAACCATTTGTAACGTACAAAATCTCCCGGCCTCGTGAAATGTCATAGTGGGTAAAATGCATAGGGACTCGTTCATAACGTACAAATAACGTTTGTAATGTACAAATTGGTTGTAAGGAACATATTCCAGGATTCTTAGAACTGTTTGCTATCGGTTATAGTGAACAGGAAGTGAGTGTAAACACAGAGCTGCCAAATTAATTCTAGGAATGATTTCCCCCACTTTTCAAACTCTACAATTCTACAGTTTTGGAAAACAATACATTTGACCCTAAGTTTGATTTTGTTAACGAATGACAATGCCTCGTCAGTCATTTTCTATTGAGGAAAAATTCGAAATAATTTCTCGAATTGAATTGGAAAATTGTGCGAGTAGTATCGCGAGTGAAATGGGGACATCTCGTTCCACTATATCGGGAATTCTTAAAAACAAAGAGAAGATAACTGAACAATTCAACAAGTGCCATAAAGTTCAAAAAAATACGAGCCTCTCAATACAATGATTTGGACAACGCACTTTTAAGTTGGTTCAAACAACAATGAGCGAAAACAACATACCCATTAATGGTCCTATCCGTCTGGCCAAAGCGAATGAGCTAGCTTCTCTTTTAAAAAAAGAAAATTTTACAAGCAGCACCTTATAGATACAAAGATTTCGTGCTCGGCATGACATAGTCTTCGGAAAAATCTCAGGTGAGTCAGCTAGTGTTAAGCAGAGTTTGACTGGAGACTGGCTTGAAAATGTCTGGCCGAAAATTAAAGAAGGTTATACTGAACATCAAATTTTTAATGCGGACGAGATGGGCCTGTTTTACCGTCTGACTCCCGATCACTCTCCGCAGCCTGTGGAACATTGTGTAAGATTTTTAGTATAAATGACACAAATATCAACGAAGGACGAGGAGCTTTGTTAACTATCTTCAAGGCAGTTGAAACAAAATTTACACTAGAAGTAATGCAGGCCAAACGCAAAAAAAAGATAATGGATTACATATGTATGTAAATAAATGCCTTTAACAGATTAGAATTTTGAATTTCCCCAAAAACCTTAGAAAAATCATTTTTAAATTACTTGCGCATAATGAGAACTTCACGATGCACATACACACATATGTATGCATTGGATGTGAGGTTTACATATAACGAACTGTTCGCTATAAACGATATATTGGTTATAGTGAATACCACTTATAAGAACAAAATTTGACAGTCCCCTGAAGTTCATTATAACCGATTTATACTATACTTAATCTTACCAGGAAGTAGACAGAACACTTAATCAAAATCAAGTGGGGCTGCTCAATTAAATTGAGGTGCTCCAACACACAGCGTACTCATCAATCCGCAGACATAGCAAAAAGCGATAATACCTTAGCCATAAAAAGTTAAAATATAAGGATGTCCTAATGTTCAATGTCAAATAAAAGAACTAATATGTATAGATGACATAAAGTGCATCTAAGTCTAAATATATAAATTAAGTTTATCTATAAATATGCTGGGAAATAATTCCCAGGGAGTCAACTAAAATATTCTCCACTAAAGGAGTTATGTCTTTAATGCTAATTTTTACCTTGTCGAAAAAGTCCAAGGTTGTCTTAGGCACCACACCTCTGGCACCAAACCACAAGCCATGTACCTTGTACTCCCTGACCCCGAACTGATCCTTAAACTTCTCCTTATAAAAGGGAATACATTTTTCGTAAATGGCCCTTTTCTCCTCATCTATTTTCTCGCCCTGTTTCGGATCTTTACTCTCAAAACGGATGGTCGGATCCAAAATATACGCTACATTGCTGGCATTGTCAAATGCCATAATATCAGCGTATCTTGTAGATCCATCTGTATCTACAGCGTATACCTCTTCGAGAGTCACATAACCTTTTTTTTTCCATAATTTCCATCAAGGCGTGCAAATAATTTCCATCAAAGTACAAATACTTTTATTAGAATTTCAATTAGACTTGAAATTCCCTACTTCCCTTTGGAAATAAATAAATATTTAATTATGAGCGATTACTTAATAAGAACAATACAAAACTCTTCTTTGTTTTTTTTTATTAATAAATAAAAGATTTTGATTGGTTGTAAAATACGTAGCTAGGATTGACTCAATTTTCTTGGAAGTCCTAATTTGGTAATAACGATTTCTAGGCCAATGAGTCAGTTTACTATTTAGGTCTTTACAGGGAATAAATAAAAAAAATAAAAATAAAAAACAAAAGGTACAATTCCAAAAATAACGTTCGCCCCCCACAAAAACAAAATTATTGATTACATTTCTTTTCTTTTTTTTAAAAAAAAAGTAGTCATTTTTAGTAATCTGATATAATAATAAGGCTGATTAAGAGGTCAGCTGAATTGGCACTGAGAAAGACGATGAAATCATCACACCAAAAGTATAATATAACTAAAAACAATTTTAGTCTTATTTTTTAATTTTTTTTTATAGACGCTCATATCGTTAATATTCGAGTTGAAGATACTGTACTATGGTTGAGTAAATTTTGCTGAGATAACATTTATTACTAATATCTATATATTACTAATATTCTTATCAAAAATATAGACAAAACACAATTTGAGAAATGTTATTTTCTCTTGTTTAAATTTTTATTTTTGTTTTATTTTTATAAACAATCAAGTTAGATCGATTATATTACTTTGAATATAATAAATACCTCATTTCGTGTTATCTGCCCAATCTCAAGATACATATGAGAAACTGGTAAATAAATAATTTCTCTGTTTGCATATAACAGAATCCAGCGTAAAATATTTGAAACACTTTGTCACGACTTTGTCTTCAGTGATTATGTTCTACTCCAGAATATAGTGCCAATAACGTTGAATAAACTCAAAATTCAATATAACATTTTGTAATTAATTTAACGTCCACAGATGCTTCAAAATTTCCAAAAATCTAATTTTTACAGAAAAATATAAAAAAAAAGAAAAGAAAAAAAAAATTAAGTAATACGTTTAAATTTCTTTACTTAACATTCCAATCTTAAGGAAAATCCTTGTAGCCATTTTCAAGAAAATTGCGATTCTTATTTCCATTAATATATATATATATATATAAAATTTAGTCAAATTTACACTTCCGGATGATGGATTTTTACCAAAACCTTGTAGTCAGAAGAGTTATAGGTTCCGAGATTGAATATCAAGTTTGAGCTCCCTGCAATTATTTTGTAAAGCTTACGACAATATACCAAGAGAATACTAGTAAGAATTAAGTGATCCACTAATAAATATTTGTTATGGTTGCTGGTTCCGCAGAGCTGGAAAGCATCAGAGATATTTTCCATGATAGCCTGCTTCTTATTATGGTTATCGACAGGTTTCGGGCGTTCGCCCATTATCAGGATAGGCTTTTTGTCAAACAGTGTGATAACATAGATTTGCACAGAGCAAATTATCAACTTCAGTTAGCAAATCAATCAGCAGCTATCAATTAGCAAATATCAACTAAATTTGCTCTGGGCAAATCTATGTTATCACACTGTTTGACAAAAAGCATCCTGATGATGGGCGAACGCCCGAAACCGGTCGATGATGTAATAGCATCCAGCAGAGAGAAGAGAGGCCCTATCTGGTTAACAGAGACTACTCTCTGCTGGATGCTATTACAATGACCACAAAAAGAAGCAGGCTATCATGGAAAATATCTCTGACAATTAAACCAAATAAATAAAATAATTCAAAATGTACACCTGTAGCCTTAACGCAAGCGTTAAGTCTTCTTGACCAATCATGGATAGAATTACGTAGAATTCCCAGTGAAAAAATGGTAAGCTATCCGCACTAAAGACTCTTTTATACTGTTCAGATTGGAATGTCATCTGTGACAAGCCAGTCTCTCAAGATGTGACCATATACTGTAGTCTAAAGTTTTGTGTCTGTGCTTCCTAAGGACCAATATGCAGCACTCAAGAACATTTAGCCTTAGCCAATCTTGTATGGACCTCAGGTGCTGAATTTTGCTGAAACACCTAATTAAAAAAATACTTTGATTTAGAAGTTTCACAATGATTTCTAAAATATACTCTTGGTAATTCTTCGCGCAAGCTATCTTTTTAACAAAAATGGCTTTCCGTTGTCTCCAGCAAGCCATAACGGAACTCGAATGGTACCCTCAACTCCACCAATCACTTCCTGTGCTTCTCTAATCTGTATGCACATACCCTACCTTTATGCCAGTTAAATTTTTCCTCTCTGATTTTCGTCAATATATTAAATTTGTCTGCGAAGACCGTGATTCATAACGCTGCAACAGAACTTTAGAACCGTCCTGTCTAATTTGTTTTAGAGCAGGACGGACAACAAATATCTCTGACACTAATAAATATTTTAAAAGCGATATATCCAAATAGCAAATGCAAAGTGATAGTCGAAACAACATTATCCAATTCCTTTGTGTCAAGCAAATGTTTATTATTTCCTACGCTTTTCAAAATTTATTTAGTTATGATATTGCTAGACTGGAACAGAATGTGTAGTCAGTTCCATGGGAGGGACTATTTCAGGAAATATATAATCTGCATAGTATAATATATATCTGCATAGTTTTACATTTTGCAGATAATCAGGCGATTGTAGCACAAAATCAGGAAAATCATGATGATGAAATTGATGAAAACCTATGACGCTTGAGGCTTTGAGATCAATAAAAAAAACAACTGAGTATCAGTCTACAAGGAATGATAATGAGGATTCTATTAATGAATGGAAACAAGATAAAAAGGGTGAACCAATTTAAATATTTGGGGTCCATTGTGGAGGCTGATGGTTCTTTGGATAAAAAATTGAAGAAAAGAATAGGAAATGGCAAAAGAGTAATAGGATTGCTGAATTCAGTCTTGTGGAACAATAATATACTGAACGGAACAAAGAGACTATGTTGTGAACATAACAGTCTCTTGACTCAGACTGAACAAAGAGAACATAGCAGTATGTTGTGGTGGCTGGTTCCGCAGAGCTGGAAAGCATCAGAGACATTTTCCGTGGTATCCTGCTTCATTTTGTGGTCAAATATCTCTGATGCAGGCTACCACGGAAAATGTCTCTGATATAGCAGTATAGTAGAAAGTATATTACTTAATGCAGTAAAACATTACTATCACGTTAGTCCATGACGGCAACTTCTGTTCACAGAGATGGACTATTGGAGAAGGGATGCAAGAGTATATCGAGTGTATCATTTTGCGAAGGATAAAGAAAAAGATGGAATGGTTTGGACATGTTTATAGGATGGTCCAAGAGAAGATAACCTAACAGATCTGGGAATGGGAAGCAGTGGGCAACAGAAAGAGAGGAATACCCAGAAAAACTGGGATGATCTGCTACAAGAAAGTTTAAATGGTAATGGTCTTCGAGCGAAGAAAAGGTCGAATAGAAACGATTGGAGAGACTCCTTAAAAGAAATGTTTGTGAGTTACTCATGAGTGTCGTTTGTGACATAAACATATAGTTGAAGTCATCTCTACACGAATTGATTGTAAACCTTGCTCTGACAATAGATGAAAATCCGAAACCGATCAGAACCAAAACAATGAAGCAAGCTACTTCGGATAAAATCACAGATAAGTTTTTTTTTTTATATATTCAATTTTAAGATATTTTGCTCTTATAAACACAGAATATTTACCACAATTATATTTTAGTTTCAGTCATGAGTGGGGATTTCATTCTGGTGGTATGCAATGGACTGCTCAAGATTGTGTTCAACATTGGCATGAGGTATAGGAGTCCCATTGTAACATACTGGTAGGTCAGTATAAGTAATGCAATCAAATTTTTGTTCGTTAAACGAAACTCTTCATCACTTTAATCATGCGCCCAACCAAGAAAGGTAGATAGAATCAAAAAGGGTAGTTGTGACAGTAGGTGTGAAACTTTGAAAATGGAAGTTAACTTTTTTTTCGAACTTGATGAACTAAACTCTGTCTTTGGAACAAAATCCGAAACCGGCCCAGAATTAATAATAATAAAAGCATGTAATGACAGGTAAAATCGCAGACAAATGTTGAATCAAAACTAAAAGGCAGCCAGCACAATTTCTCCAGAGTCACTAAAGCAATTTTCTACGGCAAACGATTCAAATAGAAATTGATAGGGCTATGTTTTTGTTCTGTTGAATAGTGCATTTCCGGTTAATAGCTTTTGACTGATTCTTTGATGATAAACTTGTTTTCTGACATTTTAACCTGGTGCTTTTGTTAGATTTGCATTATTTATCCCTCCCCCACCTTTTTCTATCCAGCAGCACAGAAACTTTCATTTAAAAATCCGCGTAAGTTTGCGTAACATGACTTGAACTTTTACAGTAGTAATACTAAATATGCAAAGTTTAAATTTATTAATTAGCTTGTATATTAATTATTGTACATTTAACTGTATCCATCATATCATGAACAAATAACAACCAGTTCTGGGTGGCAACTCCTTTCTATAGAGATGGATTTTAGGAGAAAGTCTGCAGGAATATCAAGAGATTAGGAAAGTCTGCAGGAATATCAAGAGATTAGGAAAGTCTGCAAGAATATCAAGAAATTAGGAAAAATGTAGAGATCATGGAGTAAAAGACAATATTTGTTGTGGTGGTTGGTTCCGCAGAGCTGGAAAGCATCAGAAACATTTTCCGTGGTTAGCCTGCTTCATTTTGTGGTCATCGACCGGTTTCGGGCGTTCGCCCATCTTCAGGATGCGTTTTTCAGACAGTGTGACAACACAGACTCGCATAGAGTAACTTAGTTTCACACTAACTTAGAAGCCCGCCATTTAATACATCGAATATATTTCCATTTACCCAAATTGTTTTCTGTACTCCCCAAAAGGCCAATTTCATTTTGATAAGTACTCTTTTTGATACAATAAATCAGGGTGTATAAAAAAAAAAATCATTAAGACATAATATTAAGAAAATAATACATAGCTTATATGTACGCGAGTTAGTGTGAAGCTAAGTTACTCTATGCGAGTCTGTGTTGTCACACTGTCTGAAAAACGCATCCTGAAGATGGGCAAACGCCATCGATGACCACAAAATGAAGCAGGCTAACACGGAAAATGTCTCTGATACAAAAAGACAATATTTTGCAAAGATAGAAGATGAAGAAATTGGGATGGTTTGGACATGTTTATAGGATGAACCATGTGAAAATACCTAAACAAATTTGAAAATGGGATGTCCAGAAAGGCTGGAAAGTTTATGGCGCAACTTTGTTCGGAAAGGAAAGGTAACATCTATAAGAAATTTGAGAGTAACTCTCTAAACAAAAACAAAAATGTTGATTTGAGGAATCTCTCAGTATTGAGAAAAGTACTAAATAATATTATATACTCGCGTACATATAAACTATGTATTATTTTCTTAATATTATGTCTAATGATTTTTTTGTGTATACACCCTGATTTATTGTATCAAAAAGGGTACTTATCAAAATGAAATTGGCCTTTTGGGAAGTACAGAAAACAATTTGGGTAAACGGAAATATATTCGATGTATTAAATGGTGAGCTTCTAAAATACAGACGGTTTGGTAATTCACAAGTTAATTAACGTGTGTACAAATCATACTACAATTTGCTCTGCAGTAGATGGTTGAATATATTGAAGTTCCTGCCAGTTAGAGGAACCTTCTGCCGCCATCTTTTTTCTTATAAAGCTTCCCGTTAATTTTACTGCAATGATTAATAAATAGATTTGATATAGATAAGTGAATTTTTAAGAAAGACTTTCATTTTTGGTATTTTATATACCACTGTATGCTTCTTTTTATAAATTTGACGGGTTTCGAATTTTCCTTCATCTTCAGAGTTTAATTCGTGCAGGTAGTTTGTTTCCTCTTGTAATGTTTCTATAACATACCATACTCAAGCTTTAGAAGTGCAAGTCAACTGCCTGCAAGAGCTTGATGAACCAAGCTATGATTATGGAGATGAATTTTTTAAAATAATTTTAGCCTATAGTATTATTTCCATCTTTCCACGTTGCCATCAATATTGTATTTAGCCAAAAATTGCTTGGCAATGTGAAACTTGTTCCATTAGAATATATTTAAAGAAAACAACGAATGTATAGGTGCTCTGGCATTGTGGATACTATGCCAACTAGGTGTATACTGATAAACTAAATGTCCAGATCTAACCCATTGTTCTAACAATTAGAACTCATTTTACAACAAGTGAAACCTGATTGCAAGGAATGAAAGGCTCATTTGATGTTCTCTCCTATTCTGGGGTAAATTGATAGGTACACGTCTGCAGCTCTTTAGTACCACATCCAAATAGGATGGGGTCCACTTCGTGTTACTCTGAACAAGTCCTATTTTAGAGGGAACTTTTCCGAGCAGTTGTGCGCATATTTACTTCCACAGTTTTTCATAACACTCACGGGTCGAATGAACGTGAGCACCAAGACGTGAGCAACCTATTTCTAGATTTATATCGCTATTTTCACACTTATTAAACCATGGACAACTTTAAGTTCAAGGAATAGCTTTATTACTACCTCTATTTCACTGTTTGAAAATGTTTCAATGTTTCTGCACACAATTTTCATTATGTGCAGATACAAAATGCTTCCATTATGATGCATTTTACGCAAATGGAGCTCAATTATGGTGAATTCAGTGTCTATAACAAATTTATCATCAGTTTCACTGGAAGTTGACGGTTGCCAACTCGAGAACACTCGTTTTTAAACGTATTTTATGAGGAAAGGGTTTCAGATTGGCAGTGACAAACTTTTAAAGAATTTACGATTTACGTAGTTTTCAAAATTAGTTGTATGTAATTGAACATTAGAAGAAATGTGATTAGTATACTTGAATTATGGAGTCAGTTACTATTATATAAAAAGCATGTACAATTCCTTTTCTTATAAAAATTGGAAAACAAATATCGTTTAAATAACTTATAAGAAACAAGAAAGTCAAAACACATCATCAAGAAGGTGCTCCGGACACAAAAACTAGTTTCAAGTACTTTTAGACAATTTTTGCTGCCTGATTTAATTCCGTTTAATTGAATGTTTTTATTATTGGAATAAAGATGGTTTTGTTATTTAAATAATTTTTTTTTAAAAGAGTTACGAAATTAGGGGAATTTTGTTTCATTATTATTAGAAAATAAAAGGGCTGTCTATAAGATATGTACAATTTTGGGGTATTATTAATGTATCAATATATATGAAATGTTGGCAAACACCGATATATATATATAAGTCTAGAAAGGAAGCCAAATTCTAGACGCCCTGTACACTGTACCCGAACATTTCTGTGGGAAATTGTGGAGGCAGGATATGCGAAAAGTACTCGGAAATATTCGTCTAGTTGGGATTTCTCAGGATACCAAATACTGACAGTCATACATTTGAAATTAATACAAAAGAGTTGCAGAAATGTTCATTTCAATTATATCCCAGAATAAAGGGGATATCGGATGTATCTTTGTAAAAATTGATTTCAAATTTCCATATGATTTTCATTTTGGATTTTCTTGTAATGAAAAATTTACCATATTCTTTCGTCATAAACAAGCAGCTCTTCTGGTACCCCGAAAAGAAAGATTTGACATTTTTTCAAAAGTAGAATTTCCAAAGAGTAGTTTACATCCTGTTAAACATATAAACATCGTTGAGCTTTACACAACACAATACGAGCGTGTACACTGTTTTGGCTGTAAGATATCCAGCATACAGGTGAAATGAGATAATCACATTATGGTCAAGTGATTAGGAAAATTAAAGAGGTGGAGTTTAGACAATTTCATCGTACCGAAAAGAAATGGACTGGCTAACTGAGTTTTTGGACTAGATGGGCTACATTTTGGAAAAAAAAAAAACAATAGAGCGTATTTTGATAATTAGATTCAAATAAACTGTTTAAAAATGCACGGAGTTTTAATTCAATATAATAAAAACTAAATTTATTGAAAAAAACCGGATGTTTTAAGTTAAGAAACAAACGAAGTGATGTCCCAAGCAAGAGAAAGATTTTTACATGTTGCCAATAAACAGTTATTACGAAAAAGGGGAAAATATGGTCTTAAGGCTGAATATCGCAACTCACAGTAATTCAATCACTACAATTCTTGAACAAAATATATAAAGAATTATATTTCAAATGAAATTTTGTGATTATTTATCAAAATTTATTAAAAATTTAATGAGAAAACAAGGAATAACGCCGGCCATTAATATTATATTATTCAACACAAAAATTGGCCAAAACATAATTACTTTGTAAAAAATTAAATTAATTTTCATGGTTAATTAATTTTGGATTATAGTTTTCACAAATTTTTCTGTGTAAACATTTTTTTTTTCTTTGAAGAAAACTTAAATAATTTACCCAAACAAATCACTTTTATTTTGCTAAATATCTGTCAAATTTTTGAAGACGTTTCCTTTATATTTATCGTCGTATTGTTTAAATTTATACTCTTTTAACTTTTATTTGTTCTGTTTTTTTTTTAATATATGACGCTTCAAGAAATTGGGGAGTTACTTAAAAAAAAAATCACCACGACTTTTTCCTTAAATATGATTACGCTTCCACCAAAAAAATAACTTTCTTGAAATTCAAAAGACTAAAAAGTAACGAAATTTCAAATTACCTTAATAAATTATAAACTTATGGAAGTGCTAATAAATGAAGTATTATCAAAATTTTGGTTAAATTAATAAGTGGATTTAAAATTTATGTTTAGAAAACTCAAAAGAGAAAAGATTTTTGAAAACAAAACGTTATTTTTTATGAGATACCTATGATTTTTATGGAGAAACTATATTTACGTTAGTGGTCTTTGTTCGTAATGGAAATATATTTTCATATACGACTATATAAACTAATATAATACTTGATTTAAGAAATCATAAATATATGTCCCAAAAAAAAAAATAATAATAATAATAATATAATCACTGTACAATTTGGTAATCGTGCATCGATTTTTGAAAACAAAAGTTCTATTTACTGCCCTGAAATTATATACTGAACATAATATAATTAATAAAAAAAAATGATATGATTATCTATTAAGAAATAGTGTTAAAACAAAAAAAATTATTTTACGTATAGGCTCCAAAAAAAGGGGTCGAATGTGGGCGTTCCTGTTAGCAATCTGGGTGTGGCCTTATTTTCGATTAGTTGGTAGGATATATTCTCCCGACCAATAGTAGAAAATCTCCAACACCTTGATTAATGCTTAATAAATTTTTTAAAACACTATTTTCAGCCTATTTAATAAATTTCATATTAAATTTAATTTAATTAATCTAAAAAAAAATGCACGTTAGTACTAAATTTTGTATAAATACGTTTTATCCCATAATTTCGGTTTTTCATGAAATAAATCATACTTAAAATGATTTAAATAAAATATATTAACAATAAAAAAAAAAAAAAAAAATGATACCTAATTAAAAATTAATAGAAAATTGCCTACGATAAATAATTCTCACAATAAATGTTTATAAATTATCAAATCTGCGCAATAAATTGGCTTAGGTTTTCATAATTTTTTAATATAAGATAATAATTCCGTCAAAATTAATCAACTTTAAATAGTTTTATGCTTTGTTTAATTTGACATTTATGAGAAAAACCATCGGTATGTTTATCTATATGAATTAGTAACAGAGAAAATTCAAAATTTAAAATGGCAAATTTAAGTTTTAAAGTAAATAAGAACAATAATTAGAAAAGTTAAGCAAACCTGCATTACAAAACCTGCATAACTTAGATGCAATGCCGGGCAAGTATTCCACACTAGTTTAATCATTCATTTAAATTGTGCAACTGCTTAATATTATAACCTCCTATATCGCAGATTTCGCTATCGCATATCGCTAAGACTTTTTATTTACAAAGCATTAATACTTAAATGTTTATTATTTTATGCTCGGTAAGCAGTTATTAAAGTTGTAAAAAAAAAAAAATATAATAAAATGTACACATTTAAAGAGAAACAAAAGCATTTTTTTTTTAATTAATGAAAATAAAACTAGATTTAACTAGAAACCTAGTAAATTCAATATCGAATCTAAAACCTAACATTAATTAAGTCCTAACGATATCATTTTGTCGTTAACATTTGCTGCAGAAATGTATTTGCTTAAAATTGTATATGTAAAACTTAAGCCTCTTTTATTAGCATAAAATTTTTAAATTTTTTTGTACAATCAAATCATATTTGAATCCTGGATAAATTACAGCAAATGCTTTCAAGATCTGACTCATAATATACATAGGTTTTATGTAAAGCTGAGTTTCCTATATCGCGAAACCTAATCTTCTACAGGTTTTTTTTGGGGAATTCCAAAGTATATCATTTAATTATTAATGAAAAATTAGCGAATTTTTCGACAGGTACGCGAATTCGCGAATAGGGATAACAAAGTGGCGGATCTTGATATCTTCAAGAAGTAATAAAAAAATTGTCGCCCAATTTAAACTTAAAAATGTATCAAATTTAATATAATTCACATGTTCCAATGTCACTAATGCCACTAAATTTTGGAATAAATACCAAATTAACTTCAGACAAGAAGTCCAGATTAACAAAACAAAAAAATCTGGTGTGAAACACTCACACAACTATCTCTTACTCCAGTTCACAAAATTATAATTGACAAATTTTATAGTTTGTGTACCAAATTTAATGGAATTCGTCGAAAACTGAAAAAAAAAAAAACTGTTCAGTAACAGTGCACTTCCGGTTTACTAATTTTCTTGAAACTCGGAATTTTGGCCATCTATTTTTATTTCTAATTAATTTTGTTTGGATGGTAGAATTGTATAATCAACTATGATAGCACTTTAAAAAAAACATAACCCCACCCCTCCACCAAAACAACACTTAAATGAATTTTTCCCGGAGAAACGTTACAAATGCAGAAATGTAGCTCTTTGTATTTGTACTTGATATAACACGTTTCAAGAAAATCGTCGGAGCCATTTTTGAGAAAAACGTAAAAAAGTAAAAAAAAAAAAAAAAAACTAGTAAAAAGTGGTACTTCCGGTAGAGGAATTTTGACAGATAACGTACTGTCAGATCCCATGGTGATACCTAAATGGAATATCAAGTTTTGAACTTTCTACGACTTTTCGTTTCTGAGCTATTCTGTTCGCATACATACATTCACAGACCATTTTCTAAAATCCACTTTTTTTGGACTCAGGGGACCTCAAAACGAATATTTCCGGTGAACACTCGATATCGGAAATTTGACACGATTACAATACTAGGAGTAAGAAGAAAGCAAAAAATTTGTCCTAGCTTCCGTTTAAAAAAAAAAATGTTTGTTTTTTGAGCTCAAAAAAAATTAGATCAGCAACCTCACAAGATCCAAATAGTAATTTATGGGAATCTACATTTAATTACATAAAACAAAACAAAAAAACCTGCTAAATAGATATTACTGAAAGCATGAAACAGACAAACAATAAAGCAATTCTTATATTAATAAAAAATCGGATTTTAAACATAAATCAAAATATTGTATCATTGAAAACGTCATGATGAAGGAGTTTTTATATTAAAGTCTCAGAAAAGAAAGAAATCGGATGTTTAGACAAACAGGAAGTTAAGCTCATATTTTTACTTATTAATTGCGATACTATGAGTGTGTCACCACACTTGAGTTAACCATAATAAAATATTATAAATAAAAACTTTTTTTTTAAATTTAAGCTCTTTTTGAAATTATATAGTATGATAAGCAAACGCCTAACCACGTAGGTTAAAATTTGAATTATGAACTTTGAATTTAGAATATCCATATTTTTCAGACAGACACATATGATTAGATTTGTAATTATAAATTTAAAAAGTAACAAATAGTAAAAAAAAAACAAGGTTCAAACAAAATAAATTCCTTCTACAGAAGGAATTAAGCAATAACTTTTTATTTATAATTCTAAACAAATAATTAATAATTGTAATTTCTTGTAGGTTTTATGATAAATTGTGACTTTAAAGTTAACCACTACTGGGGAATTATAACTATCATTTTTCTTAATTCAAAATACAAAAGTTGGATCCAGAATGATACATTAATAGAATCAGCTGTTTCTAAGTGCTATCTCAGCAAAATTTGTAATATATTTTGTGAAAATATATATATTTTTAATCAGAGAAAATGTAAGTCCATTCTATTTATCTTTTTATACATATTAGTGCCAGTACGGGGTTACTTCTCAGACAAATTAATTCAGAAATAACATTTGGATATCAGTAAATAGTGGTGAAGTGAAATAGAATTACACTTTCAGAGGGAAGCTATCTCAAAAGAAGATTCTTCAGATCGAAAATGGAACTTTCACTTATTGGAACTTCAAGTTTTAATTAACAAATTTGCCGGAAATTAGGAATTATTAACTTTAAATAGGTAAGGGGTCTTAAAACCTGGACAGATAGAGAAACATTATTATTATTATTCAAGCGAGGGGAGGGCTAACCCACGCGCTATCCAAAGCCTCCATAGGACCCCATATAGCTGCTTAAAAAGAATAACAACTACCAGGTCTGGTACCGAAAAGACCGGGCCCGGGTTTTACCCATCTAAGTTTTACCACAGTCCGAAACAAATCGTACCGTAACCTTAAAAGAACATAGCTCCTCCACCGATCATCTATTCTGGCCAAAGGTCCTGAACCTAATTTCCTCACAACCCAAACAATTCGTCATAAAGAGTATGGGTGTTTCGTACTCCGTCTCATAAAACCCTACAAAAGGGGTCCCCGGCATGAGCCCCATTGTATAAAGATGTCCTCCTTAAGCCGCAATGTCCAGTGAGGAAACCAACCAGATGCCTGAGGGAGGTTCGTGAAGGACACAGCACCTCCTCACTAAAAACACTGCCCGCTCCTTTTACTTTACAACTTTACAAAAATACATTTTTTTAACTTTTTATAATTTTCCAGAAATGGTCAGATGTTATAATAAGATGGATGGGTGCTTCCTTTGTCTCACAAACACTACAAAAGAGATCTGGCCGAATTAAGAAAATATGACTTCTTAAACCACAATGCCCTTATTGGATTCAACCAAATCCCTGAGAGAGATACATGAAAAGCACAGCAGCATCTAATAGGGTACTAGACATGTGCCAAAAGAGACAAAAAAACTGCAGGCTTCGGGCCAAAGAAAAGGTGAGAGGAGCCTAATTTGGCAAACCTATCCACTTCCTCATTTCCAAAAATTCCCATATGACCTGGTACCCAGAGTAGAAGTACATCGTTTAATGAAGAAAGCTCTTACAATCTTTAAGGGCTCTCCAGTTTATCAACCTGGAAGTGAAGACACATGAACTCAGCGCCTTCAACGCAACCTGACTATATATCCGAAAGGATACAAACATCTTTCAAATTAGTGTTGCGCTTTCCTCTCATCCAAAATATAACAAAGAATAGCATAAACCACAGCCTGGAAAACAGTGATTCATTCACCATTCACCAGGTATTGCAAAGTGGTCTCCCGTCTTAAAATAGACCCCAGCCCCAGACAGACCTATCATCCATTCTGGGGAACCGTCCATGTTACATCCAGATACTTTAAATGAAAATTTCAATTTAAAAGAAATCTAACTTCGAAGCTTTTCCATGAAAAATAATTTCTTTATGAAAATATTATCCATATAAAAGTAAAAGACAAAGATATTTGAACAAAAAAATAAAACAGTTTAAAGTAAATTATTTCCAAGAAATTAAGGAAAACTGTACAAAATTATTCAACAAAATGCAACTTTTAATTGACATCATCATATCTCGAATGTTATGATATCAAATCGGAATATTATGTTTGATAAACACACACACACAGACACACCGCGCGTGCGTATCCACAGAAAATGAGAGAGAGATCAATTAAAAATAAAAAAAATCTTTTTTATTGTTCCGGTCTGAAGTCAATTTCAAAAAATCTCTCACGAAATGCATTACATCCTCTTAATTATTAGGAGAAAGTTAAAAAAATATCCACGTTAACATCGACAAAACAAACTCTATACAATAAAGAGACAAAAATAACTTGTGTAGGAATTCTCATACAACTTTCTCTTACTGCGGGTAACAACAATTCTAACTGACCAACTTTCATTTAACAGGGAATTTTTAATAAATCTTAACTATATAGATGGTAGAGAGATGTAGCTGAATGTGACTGCAAAGTAGGCCGCATGATAGCGCTGCCATCCGGCCAAGAAATACTGGTGGTACAATTTTATGTTTTTTTAAGACATGGCTTCTCGAAAAGCGACTTAAAATTAATTTTTCTGGGAAAAGTATCAAATAAAAGTGGTAGATTTTATATGGGTGTTCCAAAAAAAATTTAAACACACTTTAACAGCTTATAGCTCAATTGATGTTTTGTTATTTCCAGGTTAAACTCATTAGAATTAACAATGGAAATCAGAATAAGCTTAAAACAAAGAAAATACATTCCAAAATGTTAAAGGAAATGTGAAAATGCAGTTGAAGTTCAAAGAACAGTTTAGGAGGGAGTTTAAACAGATCCACTAAAGTGACTTACCATCATTCGAACTAGAGAAAGTTTGAAGCCGATGGAACTGTTCAGAATCTCCAAGAGAAACGTTCCGGAAAACAACGGTTATCGACAAGCTCCACAAAAGAAGAAAGAGTACTGGAAACGTATCACCGAAGCCTTAGAAAATCTGTAGGCAAGCGAGTCATGTGGAGGTAGGTATCTCAAAAAAAGTCTGTCCAACGCATTTTGAAGAGCTGTCAATAAAAAAAAGTTACATCCCAAGATGTGAAAACGCAGTTGAAGTTCAAAGAACAGTTTAGGAGGGAGTTTAAACAGATCCACTAACGTGACTTACCATCATTCGAACTAGAGAAAGTTTGAAGCCGATGGAACTGTTCAGAATCTCCAAGAGAAACGTTCCGGAAAACAACGGATATCGACAAGCTCCACAAAGGAAGAAAGAGTACTGGAAACGTATCACCGAAGCCTAAGAAAATCTGTAGGCAAGCGAGTCATGAGGAGGTTGGTATCTCAAAAAAAGTCTGTCCAACGCATTTTGAAGTGCTGTCAATAGAAAAAAGTTACATCCCAAGATGTGAAAACGCAGTTGAAGTGCAAAGAACAGTTTAGGAGGGAGTTTAAACAGATCCACTAACGTGACTTACCATCATTCGAACTAGAGAAAGTTTGAAGCCGATGGAATTGTTCAGAATCTCCAAGAGAAACATTCCGGAAAACAACGGATATCGACAAGCTCCACAAAGGAAGAAAGAGTTCTGGAAACTTAGAAAATCCAAGAAAATCTGCTGTGCGGCAAGCAAGTCATGAGAAGGGAGGTATCTCAAAAAATGTCTGTCCAACCCTTTTGAAGTGCTGCCAATAGAACAAAGTTACATCCCAAGATTAGTCCATGCTATTAATGAAGATGAACCAGACCGAAGGAGTGGAGTATTGCGAGTGGTACTTGGCACGATGTGTTGTTAGAAGAGGCACACTTTCCAACAAAGATTGTGTGGAGTGATAAGGCTATATTCAAATTAAATGTTCCATGGCTATTGGAAACCTGATAATCCGCATCTATCGATGAAATATAATGTTAATTTGTCCAGGAGTTTCAGTGTGGTGCGGCTTATCATTAATAGGATTAATTGGACCATTCTTTGTTGGTTTTTTTTTGACACTACTGTGATTGGTCCCGTTTACTTGAACTTGCTGCGACAGTATGTCATGCCAATCTTTTTCTATGAGGACTTTTAAAAATGTGGAGTTTTATTTTCAGCAAGACGAGGCACCCCCACACCACCATCACGATGTTAGATCCTACTTTCATGAGATCTTGCCAAACAGGTGGATTAGCCGAAGGAGTTTCGTAGAATCCCTTCGCGCTCACTAGACTACTAGATCCAGGACTACTACACACCACTAAATTTTTTTTTTTAATGCCTGTACTTAAAGGACAAAAGTCTACGCTACAAAACCTGCAACAGTCGCTGAATTGTGAGCAGTCATTCAACAACAATGCACACGAATATCAAATGAAATGTTTCGTAAGGTTTGCGATTTCCATTGCTTCACAGCAATGCTTGTACCAGAAAGGACGTCAGTTTGAAAACAGGCGTTGACAATAATAATAAAATAATGTCTATAGATTCTATTACATTTTGAAAATGAAATCTATTTTAATAAACATCGACTTTATAAATTTATTTAAAGTATGTACACATTTTTTTTGGGACACCCTTTTAATTGTGCAGTTAGCATTTAAGATCAAAGAAAATCGGTTTGAGCCGGTTTCGACAAAAAAAAATTATATTTTCTAAAGTTGTACATTCGGTTAACCGATTTCTTCACATGTAGAATTGTAACAATGCTTTTATTATAGATAATTAAGTGGTGTACACGAAGTTTAAAGAAAAATGAAAAAAATAAAAATAAGTCGTTCAGTAAAGTCGCTAATTCCTGATAATGGATTCTGACCGAAACTTCGTGTCAGATGCGACGGTGATACCTAAATCGTATATCAAGCTTGAGCTTTCTGTAATTTTTCTTTGTTGAGATATTTTGTTCAATGCTGTACAAACCATTCGATAAAAACCATTTTTAGTTTCCCTTAAAAAGGGAAAAGTTTCTTTAATTACAAAAACGTGAACAATCATAGTTTGAAATAAATTCTACTACATGTAAAATTAATTTCTTAAAGGGTCTAAAATTTTTTATTCAAGAACAGCAAGAACTTATTTCAAGATTAACCAGTTGTTTGCCATACTAAATTAGCAACTTTATTTTGATAAATTAACTTTTTTTTTGATATCACTTAATAGTTTAACATGAATTTATATTTACAGTTAAATTTTTCTCATTTTTTTTTTTTTTTAAAGAGTTATCACGGGTCTTAAGCAGAAAAGAATCAACTAGGGGAAAGTATCAAAATAAAAAAATTATTTCAAATTGGTTCAATCAAAATCCGTCACCGAAAGTGCATACTTCTGAAAGTTCAAAAGTTTTTTTGTTTGATTGGTTTGCGATTTCCTTGAAAATGATTCCAAAGTTTCTTTAAGCTTCGCCTTTTTCATAGACCTATGAAAATTAATTTGAAACATTTTTCCAGGATCATTTATTTTAGTGACTTCAGGAGAGGAAGTTGATCTGGGTTACCCTCTAGAAAAATCGCTAACTGTACTATGAAAACATCATCAAGGTAAGAACGCAAAGATACTTTGATGCAATCGAACTTGAGGGCAATGTAGAGCACAGTCTTGTAAAATCTTGTTTTTTCAGCCCCTAATTTCCAAAAATACTGCCTACCTATTTCTTTTGCCATACCTATATTCTTTAAAAATAACTACTGTATTCCATTCTCTATGGAACTCGATGAATTCGTCCTAAACTTTCCATTATCACATACCCAAATGCAGCAATGATTCTAAGTGCCAATAATTTTCTACAAGCAACATAACACTACTTAACATGTCTTAAAATACTTCAAATCTGTACTTAATATCCTCGGATCCAAGGCAGCTAAATAACTTTTCATGATTTTATAGTATTCTGGAGAAATGTTAGTGCCATCTTATAAAGCTTTAGTTATTACAATGTTCTACTGTATTTATTAAGAAACAAATAAAATATAATTCTTCCTAAATCTATTAAAATACTCGTAATTTTCTTTGTGTCTGCAACTGCAAATAATCAAATTATTTTAAGAGAAGGGAATTGCTAAGTGGTTAGCGCACTGGACTCCCACGCGGAGGACCCAGCACAGCTACTCTTCTAAGGTAAAATCCCAAATAATAACGGATACAATAACAGACTAGAACGTCTTTGGAGGATGTTAGCTCTTCCTTTCTTCAAAAACATTTTAGTACCACTTTGGAAGTGAAGACACAAAAACTTAAGTGCCTTGAACGTTGCCTGACTCCCGGGTTCAAAAACTTTTCAAATTGGAATAGCATAAACCTTGGTCCATTCAACAAGAAATATGGTTTGGTGAATTCCAGGCTCAAACAGTTCAGACCTATCATACTCTCTGGAACTATCAGTATAACACCGAAGATAATTATTAGGTACAACACTAGAAGTCCCAATTAACCAGTTTTACAGGGAAGGCAACCCATAGCACTCTAAGAATGATCAAAAACCAAAGTCTTTAACACTATGTAATCATTCAATGCTTTTAGTGCAATTTAACTCAATTTACTTCATTAACACCAGTATTTATAACAACCGAGGCGTATGACTAAGCTGCATCAATGCCTTACGGGGGAATCATAAAGGCTACCGAATGTACCTATACTGATTGAACAATATCTGGACCTCCTTCTACGGATGAATGAAAACAGACATGTAAAGGTGTCTCAATTGTGGCCCCCAGTGTACATTCCGAAATTTGTGAAACTTACGAGGCGGGCCAAGCCCTAATTTCTTTCATTACTGGGCTTCCTATGTTTGGTGCTGTTTCAACAGACTTCTGCTGTCAAAGAAAGTCTTTAATGAACTAAACCATAAAACGGGAATTATTGGCTGGGTTAAACTAATCCTTGTCTTTGCCAGTCATTCCCGAAGTTGCTCCTCTGCAGCCCAATGGATAGGGTTTAAACCCTTGACCCAAATGTATATAAAGGGCCAAGGCCCATTGGTCCTCATTGTCTTTTAAATTGTAGTTTCCAAGTTCCATTATTAATTGTAGTTCCCTATTTATGATGCTATGTCAGCATCCTTGAAACACTCATAGAAACTGGCATGTGTAATGGATTGCTGGCAGCCTGTAAAACACTCATTCTATTTATAAAACACAATCTATTTTTTCTTCCTAGGAGCTTCTTCAGCTCATTGTCTGAAATGAGAGAACACTGTCCGCATCCTGGCAGTGCACCGAAAAGGCTCCGGGCGCCAATGACTATAGATATTGATGCGCCTTAAATTTAAAAAAAAGAAAAAGAAAAGTTATTTTAGACACACAAAAATACGTGTTTTGAAACTGTTACCTAAATCAGTTTAGCGTAACCGATACTTTGAGTTACAAGACATGGAACTTCACATGAAGGTTATTACGCAAACTCAACACAGGAACAAAAAAAATATCACCTACATATGGACTTCATTTATAAGAGCACACTGAGTGATTGCACATACCAATGGTCCAGGTTTGTCCCCCGTCCTGGCGTTTTAAAAAGTTTAACAAAACTATTTACTGAATAAGAATGAAAATGGGCCGCATAGAGAACTTTTCAACATCAATTGTTGCAATCGAAATGAAGACTTAGTATAGGATCTTCTAAAGGCAAGAAAGGAATTTCTGCAGAAGCTCTGTGAAACAAAACGAATATATCGCATTGGAAACGGACTAATGGGGAAATTACAAGCCGGCCTAGCAACGCCAAGAAAGCAAAGACAGTATCTATAATCTATGGACTAGAATTTTGGAAACTTGAATTTTACTCACCCGTGTTAACAGAGCGATTGCCGCCAATGTTCTCCTGCATTTATTACAACAAGTCAAAAAGTAACATGCTTATAACTGTGAATAAAAAAAAAATTCCCCTCAAGAATGAATCTATAGCCAAGGAAAACATGGCTTCAAGTTTAACACATATAGATCCCGCAACTGATTCATATAGCGGAGCCTTAGATCGAATGATGGAAGAATAAAAACATTTATAAAAAGAACAACCACATAAGTCAGTATGTTTCACAATTGTATGAATTCTGAATTCCCACCAACGTTCCTAGCAGTATTGAATAATCCGTTAACTTCGAGAGATATAGTGCTAATTTAGGATTATTATCATCATGGATTGTGAATAAAGCAAGAAAAATGCAGTTATCTTTATCTATAGGGTATTGTATCTTCGAGTTGTTTGTGCAAAAGATAAGAAAACGGTAGAGAAAGGCACTTTCTTCAGGCTAGAGAGGTCTAAAATGTTCTAGGGACAATCATTGGCCGTCTGAACATGGCATTCTGAGAAATGCTATTGTCACATCACCACCAACTCTATGCAGGCAAAAAAATAATGACTCACACATTAATGTCTGTTAATCTTAGAAAACATAGACAACGTCTTAAGGATAGAATTATAAATTTAGCCCACTTAGCTTTATGTCTCTGATCACCAACGGACTTAAGGCATAATATAAGAAAAATTACTTGTATAGCGAAAATTCAAAATTTAGAAGAAAATCTATTAAATGACATTTGAGAAGAAGAATAACAGGAAGTCAAGTGAATATTTTACATCATATTCGTTCACATTCTACCCAATCAAAACTTATAATTCTTATAGGGAAATAAATGAAGATAATAAACCGGAAATGTAACGATTAATTCTTTTATTAGTTTACAAAGATCTATCTAAAACTGGTCTGCTAATAATTGAAAATGTAGAAACAATTTTATTATCATAAATACCCCAATCCTATTTTTGGAATTCATGGATCCAAGATTTGGGTGTCCATTGTTTAGGTCATTGTACTACCTTTAAAAATAACTAAAATACCAACAGCAATTTGATACATAACATTATTTACATGTAACCCAATCCATTGATAATAAATACTTCACACGAAGATATGTATCTAGCATATATATATTAAGAAAAGAAAACAAAAAAATAAATAAAAATATTTCTTGTTTTAAACGATAAAGTTACTTATTCAAATTAAAGCTTTGTATTTTTTTTTACTTTCTCTTATTAATGTAAGAGAAAATATAGCGATCGTGTGGAATTTTAGAAATTGATTTTTGAAAGGAATGTCCTGTTTTTTGAGGTCCTCTATATTCGAACTCAGGGTGAACGTGTGTGTAAAACATATCTCAAAAAACGAAGAATAAATCTTAGGAAGCCGATCAAATTTACATTCTATTTTCGAATGACACGAATTTCTGAAACGAAAGTATCGAACTATATCCGTATACTAGACTTGCAATTTTACTTTTAATTTTTTTGGTGATTTTCTTTGAACTTATATACTATTTTTACAAATAATTACCTATAGTTAGGGAAGGGAATAGCTAAGTGGTTAGCGTATTGCACTCTCACGCGGAGGACCTGGGTTCGAGTCCAGCTGTGCTACGCTTAGATTTTTTCTTCCTAGGAGCCTCTATAGTTCACTTTCCGTGATGTACAGTGTTGTCTGTAGCGAGAAAACACTATCTGGAAGCCGGCAGTGCACTGAGAAGGTTCTGGACGCCAATGACCACAGGTGTTGACACGCCTTAAATTAAAAAAAAATCTGGTGTGAAATACTCACACAACTTTCTCTTACTCCAGTTCTCAAAATTATAATTGACAAATTTTATAGTTTGTGTACCAAATTTAACGAAATTCGTCGAAAACTGAGAAAACTGTACAGTAAAAGCGCACTTTTGGTTTACTAATTTTCTTGAAACTCGGAATTTTGGCCATCTATTTATTTCTAATTAATTTTTGTTTGGATGATAGAATTGTAAAGTCTCAACTATTACAGCACTTTAGAGAAAAACATAACCCCACCCTCCTCTAAAAGTACCGTTAAATGAATTTTCCCAGAGAAATGTTTTAAATGAATGATGTAGATTGTTGTATGTTTAGTTTATATAAGATGTTTCAAGAAAATCGCAAAAAAGTGAAAAAATCATTTAGTAAAGTGGTAAAGTAAACGCACTTCCGGTTAGCCGATTTTTTTTTTCAAACTCGGAATTTCAACAACATATTCAATTCTAATTAACATTATTTAGATGACAGAATTGTCTAATAAACTGAAATAGCACTTTAGATGGAAACCTAACCCCCACCCCTCCCCCATAACTGCCCTTAAATGAATTTTCCCAGAGAAATGTTTCAAATAAAAGTTGTAGCTGTTAGTATGTCTAGTTGACATACCAAGTTTGAAGAAAATCGTTGGAGCCATTTTTGAGAAAATTGCAAAAACTTAAAAAAAATTAACTAGTAAAGTGGTACTTGCGGTTGAGAAATTTTGACAGATGATCCACTGTCGGATCCCATGGTGATAACTAAACGGAATATTAAGTTCGAATTTTCAATGATTTTTCGTTTTTGAGCTATGCTGTTCACATACAGACACACACCATTTGCCAAAAATCACTTTTTTGGACTTAGGGAACATCAAAACGGATATTTCCGGTGAAAATTCGATATCGAAAATTTGACACGATTACAATACTTCCTCTTACTAGGAGTAACAGAATGTAAAAAGAAAAAATACCTATTACTTTTATTTGTAACATTTTTCTAGTAAAAATTCGTTTTGTAAGTGTTCTATGTATGAAGTTAGATTTATGCTGCTAATATAAAGGACCAACAACTAAGCGTTAAAACAATTCATAAATCTGATAAAAAAAAAAAAATTCAAACAGAATTCTAATAACTGCAATATGACGGAAAATCGTATGAGTGTTTCATACTATTTTTTTATTAAATATAAAAAAAAAACATGCGACTTTTCAGTTATTTTAAAAAATTCCAACACTATGAAAGATTCTCTCTCAGTTTCTTTCTCAAAACAATCAAGTTACCTGTGTACGAGTAAGTTTGGTATTAGTAAAAACTCCATACATACTACAAGTAGGACAATTTCTATTTTCTTTTGATTTTTTTTTTTTTAATAAAATTGTTTTGTAACAATTAAAAATGTCTGTATTTTTACAATAGATATGCCCTAGTGAAGATGGGAAGCTTTTCCGAAACAATTGGGAAAACTATTACTTCCTGACCGAAAACCTGAACATTTTCCGAAAATATAATACAAATGGAGAAGGATCAAACTGAAATTCCACAGTTCACATAACTATAAAAAAAATTTAAAAACTCTTAAATTACAGATCTTTACTTGAATATATCCTTAAAAGGCTGAAACAATTACTTCGCGAAAATCATTAAACTAGTATAATAATCCTTATAATAACAGTTTATTCAATTATAATTGGGCGATGTTTCAATTTTTCTTTTCAAAATCCAAATTTGGAAACAAAAGAAACGTAATAGTGATTCCTGATAAAGAAAATTATATTCCAAATATAGAAACATTTGTATTATCTTTCTAAAATAATAAATATACAGAGAATGTCAAATGGAAATTCTATACACTAATAATCAGATCATTGACTTTAATAATGAGTCATTATTAGTTTATAATAAAAGAGAAAATCTATCTTTTTAATTATCAGTAGGTATTGACCCTATCTTATATATACATTTTTTTTATTTAAGGCGCGTCAACATCTACTATGGTCATTGGCACCCGGAACCTTCCTCAGTGCACTGCCGGTTTCCGGACAGTGTTCTCTCTTTACAGACAACACTGTCCATCAGCAGCACCAGTGCGCTATAAGAGGCTCCTAGGAGAAAATCCAAAGGCAGCACTGCTACACTCGAACCCGGGATCACTGAGCTTATCCCTTCCCTATTTTATAAAACAGTAGTTATATACAAATACCATAATCTATTAAGGAAAATCTTCTTGTTTGCATCATTTTAAATACTATTATTAAAAAATCAACATTGCATTCAAGAAGGTTACAGCCAAAATCTATCAGTTAAACCACCCATTTTTTTTTTTTAATAGTTTTCCAGATTTCCTCGATTTTTTTTAAAAAATCGCTCCACTTTTATTTGAATCATATTTCAGTAAATATTGTTTAGGGAGTTCTAGGGGTGGCTGTGTTTTAGGCTTTCCTCTAAGGCAATTGTTCTTACTTGGTATAGCAAGAAGAAGCAGTCAGGCTGGTTTTAGACGTGGACATATTTTGCTGTGTAAACGTGTTACTTGTCTAAAGTGCTGTGTAAACACTATCTAATCTATATTAGACGTGCTATTAAGCCTACGTCATCGCGGTCCCTATGGTTCTAAAAAATATCCACAAGTTAAAGTACCATCTCAAGTCCTGCCTATTTAATTAAACTTAGGAATCTGGAGAGTGTCTCCTGTATGAAGCTTGAAGACATAAGTTTCCCCTTCGCAAAACAGACGAAATCTTAGCCACGCAAGCCCCTCACTACGTGGCTATCCCGTGGTAAAGTCCATGCGATGAATGTGCTTATGAAATCTACAATGGTCAGCAATTGTCTACAGTCATCTGTATAGTCGCATGACCTTGTTGGAATAGCTCTGCAGTAAAGTATTAATAAACTTTTTCACCTGCTTCTGCCCGCGTGTGGTCTTTACCTACCATTCTTGGGATCTATTGTGCACTCATGCTCTGATGGCTGCATTTATGTGGCATTTTACAACACAGCAGAAAGATTCAGGTCCGATAAGAGTTCCGATGGAGCAAGACAAGGATCTGCCACCTCGATGTCCTTACAACCTGAATGTCTGGGCACCCAAACGTGAAAAATCTTATTTCCCGTGAGTATAACCAAGCAGTCCCACTTCAGCCTTGAGCTGATCTGTTACGAGCTGAAACGCTAGCAAAGTAGCCTGGCTGTCTTAGTAGATGACGACGCTGCAGTTTCAAACCGCTCGCGTTTTTATTTCAGTGTCAAAGATAATTATTGCTACTAGCTCTGCCTGAAAGACAGTGGCCAGCTTGCCTAAGCTTACCTAGATCACTACCTAGATAAGTGGAGGTTTTATATGCAGTCAATATTTCAACTTACAATTTATCTCTAAATTAGTACAAGGACTCTCCAGTATCTAAGCCGACCAAGGACCGACAGATTTACAGAATATTATCCAGCCCTCAAAATAAATCAAGGTTGATAAAAGGAAATTGAAAAATATTTAACCAGGTTTTGTTGAGAAATCACAAAAATATTCAGGTTTCCTCAAAGCTGACCAAAGTCTTAAGATTCCTCTTGAGTGTAAATAATTATTTCCATTTTACGTATAATTTTTAAACACCACCACGTTTTTAAACAGTTTACATTGTATATCTTACTCAACAAAGTTTTCAGTGAAAGCTTAAAATGCTTTTGCTTTCTTTCTTTCATCAATAATAGCTGACCGGTGGCAATGATTTCATTTCTCCGATTTTCAACGTATTATTTCATGACACGTTGATAATACACTTCTGAAATTTGGGTTTCCAAATAAAATTGGTAATCGTACAGACAAACACAGTAATTGCTTAGAATGGCATTTGGAAATTCTATATTTACATAAATATTTTTCTTTTAAATTTGCAACTCAAAATTCTCAACGGAGCCTGATATATTTTTTTTTTTTTTAATTATTTTGATAAAAATTATTCAAAGATAAAAAGTGGAAAACATTGAATCCTCCTCCTCTCTTACTATATGTATATTAAAGATAAACTATTACGTGCGTTTCTATGAATGCATTTGACATGTCAATGACAAAAAATATGAATAAGGAAACGTGGAAACGTGATAGTGATTATGCAGCTATTTTCAGGTGGTCCTGGGAGAATGAACATGTTTGGTTACCGTAAGAATGGACTTATATAAACGATATTATCTAATATCTGGCAAAACAGTTCTGTCATTTCCATTCATTTTATACAGGATTTATTGAAAGAAGAAGAGGGTGTGGCTTTTAATTTCAAAAATTTCAAAAAAATAATTTATCTAATTTCTATCGATTAATTTCCCATATTATCATCTGAGAGATAGTGTTTTATACACTTATTATACGCTATTATAATAAAATAGAAATAATTTTTTATTTATACAAAGGCTAAATGATACCGTTATCAGAACCCTATTCCAATGATGTCCCACAGAAATATATAGAATCATGTCACAATTTTGGAGAACTGTTTAAAAAAAAAACGTAGAATTAAAATGAATGAAATCTAATGGTGCAAATGACCTACACTCACCAAGAATTACTTCTCCTCCTCTTTAATACAACCAGATTCCTCTTTCAGTCTCTGATGACGTCCGCTATCTTACGATGCACATCGGCGAGAGAAACTTCCACGTATGAATTAAAAGCTAAGAAATAACAATCGCTACAGACAACTCAGATGATTCTTAAGACTAAAGTTGGCGTCCAGTTTCTGATCACGTAGGCTTAAGCCAACCCTCAGAGAATCTAATCTAATATATTCAGTGTTTACACAGCACTTTAGACAAGTAACACGTTTACACAGCAAAATATGTTCACGTCTGTGGACTTTCCCTATAAAAAGAGTATCCACAATGATCTGAAGTAAAGAAAATTAGATATAAGAAATTCACATTACTCTGGCCTCACACCCAAATCCTCTAGTCTGACGCCAGTCATCCTATACTCTTCCCGACTACCCTCTTGGACGACTTAAACGCCAGTGGCGTCGCAACATCCTCTATAATGACCGTGTATGATTTTTCCAATTCGATTCTAGTGGATTCCAATTTCTCAACTCTATATTTGTTTTATTTTAATTATTTCTATTTACCCTTAATAATTTAGATTAGAGAAACATATTTGTTTATACAATGATGCCGCTATAAATTACTAATTAAAAAATAAATAAATAAATTAAGAGAATTGTAAATTATAATCTTATCTTTGGCAAAACCTAAATATTTTTATGAACTGTTATCAAAAACCTAGCAAACCTAGTTTTGCAATTTTCATTTCAACGTCATTATTTATTAAGAAATTTGGTTTAGTCTGTTTTGTTGGATAGTATTTGAGGAATTCAGATAATAGTGACTTTTTGTCGTGCATAAATATTGCAAACATAACAGTTAAAAAGTAAGAAATGCACAACATTACGTTCCCAGACAATTAGTCAATATTGGTTTTCAAATATCAATTAGCCTAATGCAATAAATATAGCAAAATGTCAATTTACAAAATTATGAACACAATCCCAACCGAAGACTCAGAATTTCCTAGTGTTTTGCGAAATTAATTTTTTTCAGCAAATTTCAGCTTAATACTTCAAAAGTTTTCCATTTTAGATTCATTAACACATAATTCCCATCACAGAAACCTAAAAACTCCAAAACAGGTTTCCAGGTTTTCTGAGACCAACAAATCTTGCTTTCAGGAAAATGCGCTCTAATGTATTATATTACAAAATTGCATTACTAGTGCCACACTCTTCAATTGAACTAAAAAACAGTATTGCTTCGGTCTTTACTCGATATCGTTCAAGCATTTGTTACCCTGGACAACTATGAAAATACAATTTCGTCATCGTGACGCAAAAATTTATTTCATTTTTTAAATGAAACTTGAAGAACCAGTTTTAGTCTTGCACTTACAAAGTTTCTTTCTTTTCTCCCTAGTTCTTGGTGGTATATTAAATAAATACACTGCTATTAAGTGCTATTCTAGGAGTAATCTATCTTGCATGGAACACGGACTACAGGCTGACCGTACAGATTAAAAAGGAATGGAAACGAACTTTATGCAAAAGCATGCTTTTGATATTTCTCGAAAAATGATTATAATCCGAAAATATATAAAATTTCGGAATAGATGTGGGAAGTTCAGCTAAACATTCTAACGTTTTACTGAATTCTTCTTATATAATTACAAATGTTGCTTATTTCGTCCTCCAGCAAAAACCTCAATATCCCTTTGCTGGAATTCATAGATTTTTATCAGTTCCCATGCTGTCACCGTAATCAATCTTATCTAATAATCCACCCTGCCCCTTGAAGATCCAGATTGCTTCTCAAATACTTTGATTTAACGCCAACATTAAACGTGGTATTTTCTTCACAAGTGATCAAGTAATGTAAATAATTTCTCACTATTGCTTGTTGTGAACATATTGTTTTAGCGGTTTTATAAAAATTAAAGAGAAGTAAGAAATTCCTAGAAATAACATTTTCAGATTTAAAGGACTTCAACATATTGAAAACTTAATTTTCAAAAGCTAAATAATAAGTATTGATAGACCCTCTTTACAAATGAAGAAGATAACAAAAAACAAAAGAGTAACTTGTTATACTTTTTTAAAAAAAAAAAAACGCTATTAGTAAGAATTATAATTCAATGAGTGTTTAACCTTCGACTAAAAAACTATGAGTCAGACAAACATATATGCCGCCCGTTACAACTATAATTAAACCTATAAAATATGGTACAAGTGACACTTTGTCAATGTTAAGAAAAAATTAAAAATTAATGTTTACAATTATTATTATAATAATAAACGGCATTAAAAATATCCAGCTAATTATGTTTATCTTCTTTGTTTACTTATACATACGTAAATTTAAATTATATATATTTTTGTGAAAATAAAAATTTCTATCATTTCTCTAATGAGTTTTATGACACCTATTTTCATACAATTTAAATTGTACGTATATTTTATTGAAAGAAGAAGGCGGTGGCTTTTTTATATTCAAAATTTCAAAAAATAATTTATTAAATATATACAAGGACATATTTCCATATTATCAGAGTGATAATGTATAAAATAATTATAATGGAATGGACATTTTTAATTTTTTATATATACGAGGTCAGATGATGATACCGTCAATACGCTACTCAAACTTTAATCCAATGATGACTCACAGAAATATAAAGAAACATGATCAATTTTAGGTTTCCGCGGCCATTTTCATGAAAAACACTTGAGTTTCCGGCTTTAGACTGCTCTCAATGGTTTGCTAAAAAACCGACGTTTTACCCACTTCAACGAGCAATGAATGCCTTATTGGCTGGCTTTCAAGGGATCCTGAACTTGGGCGAAACATCGGTTTTTACGTTTAAATGCGATAGGGTTGTCGCGGTCTCATTCCCTAGCATTTTGGAAAGTTGATTTTAGAAAACTTAAGAATTAAACTGAACGAGACCTATAATAATAGACTACCAATAATATATTTAATAGCACTGTACAATTGCGAGCATACGTAGACGACATGCCTTGTTGGGAAGGTCCTTCGAGGTATAATGATTGAGGCTTTTGTAAAATTAGAAGGCACTACGTGAGAAATTGGGCTTGAATTAAAACATCAGAAGACAAAATATCTGTGTCCAGAGTCTAGCGGTGGGCGGGCAGGAAAAGATGATAACTGTTGGGGAATATCGTTTTGAGTGGGTGAGGGTATTTTTATATACCTCGGTACTCAAATAAATATCGAAAACAGTGTGCAGGAGGAAATAAAGCGTAGAATCATCCTTGCCAACAAATGCTATTATGGACTGCACAGATATCTTAAAAGTTGAAAGTTTTCTAGATCTACGAAGACGATGATCTACAAAACACGTGTTCGCCCGGTCCTAACATATGCCGCAGAATGTTGGACATTGGGGAAGGCGGATGAGAGATCACTCTTTGCACTTTTGAAAGAAAAGTCCTTCGGAAAATTTATAGAGCCAAATTAGATGGTCAGACATGGAGGCGAAAGACGAATGATGAATTCAAGGCCAACTATAAATAGGCAAACATAGTGAGCCTCATCAAATTGGGTAGACTGCGTTGGGCTGGACATATTGCCAGGATGGACGCTAGCCAAGCTCCCTCGTAGTGTGTTAGATGAACATGTTTATGCAACATGCAGGAAAGGAAGGTCGAAATTACGTTGGTTGGATGGCGTTAATGAGGATGCACGGATCCTGGAGAATGACAGCGCAAGAGAGAGACGGATGGCGAAGTTTGTTGGCGGTGGCCAAGACCCACGCTAGCGGGTTGTGGCGCCAGTAATAATAATAGAGCTATAACTGAATAGTATTGGAAAAAAGAAATCTACACTAAAAATCTCTTTCCTATTATGTTGAAAAGATAAATCTAATAGAGTAAAGTCGACGATGACTGATAGCTCTGAATTCGGTCCGGATCTTTCCACGAAATTCATAAAAAGAACGGCAAATGTGACCGACAAGCCAATAAATTCTTCAAAAGTGTTAAAAAACATTGTACACTTTTGCCAGATAAGTGAAGAATTATTATTCCTCAATTTCCATTTCAGTGCCTACCTCCAGGCAGGATACTGAAATGTTATTGGTGGTGTTGTAGTGTAGTGGTAGCTTGTAGTGACTTGAGCGGTTTTGTAAAAAAGGCTTGTAAGTATATATGTTTAAGAGAGAAGTATTAGTAATAATCAAGAAAACACTGGTAGATTAAATTAAATATATTCTTTTTAAGGATATTTAAATATTTTACAATATCACAACTATTATGTTTATTAAATTAAGTATTTATCTAGATTAAATGCAAAGCTCTTATATTTTAACTTTAAGTGGCACTGATTTTTATAGCGCGATTCCTGAAGCAAGTAATTTGGCTTTGAAAGCAGAATGCAGACTGCCTTGAAGGAATGCCTCCTCTTACAAAACAGTTGGCCAAGTGGCATTGTATTAATTTAACGGTTTCTTGCACCTTTGTTTCCCTAATAGCAATGACCATTAAATTACAGTACCTGGCTCTTTTCACTGCACTAAGATACATTTAAAATATTAACAAAATTCTATTGTTTTCAAACTATAAAATATTCTAAACTATTTTTCAAAACTATTATTTTCTTTCATTTCTTTCTTCCACTACAATACTTTCACTACAGAGAGTCTACTGTCTATCATCAGACATTGAACTGTACAGAGGATCTTACGGCTAAGAAAAACTGAGGACAGCATTGGTGGACTTGAACCCAGTACCACTTCGTTCCAAATCCAGTGTGTTAATCCCCGCCCTACATCTTGGAAAACGTCTTTACATATAAAACATAAAATTTCAATGATTTAGAGAAAGTTATGAAATGCGAAATAATATAAAATAAATTCTAGTAATACAAGTGTTTCTAACATAACATATTTATTAAATAACAATATAGTTTAAACTTATTATTGAATATTTTTTTAGCAAAAACAATATATTAAAGTTAGTCAACCATTTCATTGGAATATTTTTCACCATTTAATATATAGTTCATCAGATATAAAAATGATTTCATTAATTCGTCATTAGTACGTTATTAATTGTTCTGCCATCTCGAAGAAAGATTAATTTTTTTTTTTTTTTTAATTTTTCTATTGAAAGAAATGCAATTACTTGGATAAATGATATGGTATTTTGGTATCCTTACATTTATAAGTTATAGTTGTATTAAAATTTGAAATAGAAGTGTTTTTATTTCAAAAAATTTTTATTAAATTTGTAAGTTCTATAGATAAACTTTAAAGTTTGGTTACATTTATTTTTAACAAAATCGTATAATAATGTTTCTAATAAAATTAATACATTTTTTTTCTGAAATAAAAAAAATAATTGGAATAATCATCATTAAATGGGAGAACAACGTAAAGTTTGTAAAAATTGCTAGAGTTAAAATCTGCCTATACAAAGAATTAAATTAATTTTTTAAGTTTTTTTTTTTGTTTTTTTTTTTGTTTTTTTTTTTTGTTTTTTTTTTACTACAGAAAATGTCATCAAAAACGTGCTATGAAAAACCCAAAACGATTTCTCTCACACTGCATGCTCACTAACTAATTTATAAATTAATAATTTCACAATTAGGAATTTTTTCAAAAAAATTTTAAACTCATTATTATTATTATTATTATTATGTTTTTAAGGAAGTGTAAAATATAAATTAAATTAACACTATAGTGCCCCCCCTCCGCACCATGACTTTACAAAAATACACTTTCTCTGGAATATATTATAAATAAAAAAAAATCTGGTGTGAAACACTCACACAACTTTCTCTTACTCCAGTTCTCAAAATTATAATTGACAAATTTTATAGTTTATGAACCAAATTTAATGAAATTCGTCGAAAATTGAAAAAACTGTCCAGTAAAAGCGCACATCCGGTTTACTAATTTTCTTGAAACTCGGAATTTCAGCCATCTTTTTATTTCTAATTAATTATATTTGGACGATAGAATTGTATAATCAACTATGATAGCACTTTAGAGAAAAACATTACCCCATCCCTCCTCTAAAAGTGCCCTTAAAAGAATTTTCCCAGAGAAATGTTTTAAATAAAAGTTGTAGATCTTTGCATGTTTAATTTATATACGAAGTTTAAAAAAAAATCGTCGGAGCCATTTTTGAGAAAATTGCGAAAAAGTGAATAAATCATTTAGTAAAGTGGTAAAGTAAACGCACTTCCGGTTATCCGATTTTTTTTTCAAACTCGAATTTCAACAACATATTTAATTGTAATTAACATTATTTAGATGACAGAATGTCTAATAAACTGAAATAACACTTTAGATGGAAACCTAACCCCCACCCCCTCCCCCAAAAGTGCCCTTTAATGCATTTTTCCGGCGAAATGTTTCAAATAAAAGTTGTAGCTCTTGTATGTGTGGTTGATGTTCAAGTTTAAAGAAAATCGTCGGAGCCATTTTTGAGAAAATCGCAAAATAAAAAAAAAAATCCAACTAGTAAAGTGGTACTTCCGGTTGAGGAATTTTGACAGATAACGTACTGTCAGATCCCATGGTGATACCTAAACGGAATATCAAGTTTCAACTTTCTACGTTTTTCGTTTTTGAGCTATGCTGTTCACATACATAACATGACATACATACACATACACCACACACCAGACCATTGCTAAAAACTACTTTTTTGGACTCAGGACCTCAAAACGGATATTTCCGGTGAAAACTCGATATCGAAAATTTGACACGATTAAATACTTCCTCTTACTGGGAGTAAGAGAAAGTAATTATAGAGATCTTCATAATTTTTTAATATTTTTATATATTTAAAAAAAATGATAATTATTGAGAAGTTATTTTACGAAAAAAAAATGACAAAAAATAAAGTAGTACTTCCCGGTAAACTACTTTTCTTTTTTTTTAACATTTTAATTCTCCTTAATATTTAAATATATTGAAAGGAAATGACCTTTTAGAAAAATTAAAAAAAAAATAAAATAAAAAAACTTAGAATTCCCCACCACCCCATTTTTCAGACACATTTTAAATGAATTTCCCCAGAAAAATATTATCTTATAAAATGGCTGCTCTTTCTTAAAAATTATTATTTTTTTTTCAATAAACTTTTGTTTAAGGTTCCTAAAACCCCATCAATCATCTTTAGTTGATGTTAAAAAAAAAAAAAAATTCTAAAAAATTAATGTGTTTATATGAAAATGGGGGTTAAATTACCGAAGTAAAAGATATAAAAAATTTTTTAGTTTAATGAATATCTATTTCTTAAAATGTTTTAATGAAATTCAAAGTTCACTAATGGCGAAATATTTTGAACAGAAATTGTTAGTGAAATATTATTATTATCATTATTATTATTATTTGTCTGTGGGGAGGGACCAAACCCTACGCTATCCAAAGCCACAGTGGGCCCATATAGCTACCCCAAGAAAACAACAACAAGCCGGGTCTATAAGAAAAATCCAGACCCGGATTTAATCCATCTAAAATTCACCGCAGTCCGAATAAATCGGACAATAACCTTAAGCGGAAATAGCCTAAGCTCTTCCACAGACATCCTATCCCGTCCAAAGGTCCTGAACCTAATTTCCTCACAACTCAGGCAATCAATCATAAGATGGATGGGTGTTTCCTCCTCTGAATCAGAGTGGAATAACAACTTAAGTTAGTGAAATAACAACCTGATATAATTTATTAGCCATTAAGCCGAACGAAACTCACTTGTAGCCAACCATCAACGAGTATTTTTACAGTTGGAATACGAACAAGACAAGGATGAAAATGATGTTGTCTGGTGGACAAGAACCTTCTGATGCTGATGCTATTGATGGTGAAGAAAAAAAAAAAAAAAAGAATTAAGGGGGAACTTTCTTGCTGTACCGATATTTTCCACCATTCAATGTTATGAAGAAATTTGGTGAGGATAGGTCAAAGAAAGAACCATTCAATTATGTCAACGTTTCGATAGAGTCTCCTGTCCTTATCAAGGCCTAGATTGTCGTGAAGATGTGGAAAAAGAATTTTTAAACACATACATTTGTTACATCGAAGAAACATAAATAATGAAAATTGAAAGTTACTAGTTTCTTGTCTTAAATCATTTTCTTGTCTTAATGATTGTCATTGTTTTATTTTTTTTTTCTGTAGATGATTTAAGACAAGAAACAAGTAACTTTCAATTTTCCTTTTTTTTATGTTTCTGCCATGTAACAAATGTGTAGGTTTAAAAATTCTTTCTCCATATCTTCATGACTATCTATACATTAAAGCCTTGGATAAAGACAAGAAACTCTGTCGAAACGTTGGGGCATAAAATTGATTGTTTATTTCTTGACCGATCCTCACCAAATTTCTTCATAACATAATTCATCAACGGTCCAACAAATACTTTTATATCTCACAAAATATTTTTAAAGATTTCTTTGACACTGGGGGAGACTGTACTATTGAATAAAGTTATGATAAAATTCTGACTACAATAACGAAATACTTTAAAAAAAGAAGAAGTACTTTTATTGTTAATTTTATTATCCCTTTTTTTTGTTTTAATTTTATAAAATATAATTTGTACACAGTTGTCACAGTGTTTTTGAAGATCATCTGAAATTAATTGCTCAAACGGGAATCTAAGACGGCTCTTTGAATATTAATTATAAATAAAAACATTTTGAAATATAGATGGAGATTAATTAAACTTCTATTCCAAATAGAATAGTGAAAGCTCTTGGTAATGAATTTGAAAAAAACATTAATAGAATGTACCTAAAAGATAATGCCGCCGCTTATATGACCATATTTAGTTTTATATTTTGAATTGTTATTGTTGATTGCTGTTAAGTGTTTACAATTGTTCTATTGTACTAGTAAATTGTTAGAAATAGTTTTCTTACTAAATAAATCATTGCATTATATTACTGCGAATTTGTTATATTTGTATATTTAATTATTTATATTTATATTACATATTTATTTATGTGTTTATATGTATATACATACACTTATATATTTATTTCTTATATTTATTGTCTATTTATGGTTTGATCGGCTGTGTCTCATCATCTTAGATATACTACAGAAAAAGGTTCGGCAAAAGTCCGAATTATATAGTGATCTTTGCTTAAACTATAGCTGTTAACCTTACTTAAGAAAACTGTCTGCTCGGAATTTGGCGATCAGAATGACAACAGGTACTGGAGAACTATTCTACAAAGTTAATATAAAACCTCCTCAGCTATATCTGTATTCAACTGAAGAAATAATATAGATAATATAAAGAAATATATAAGCAAATAATTATTGTAGTTTTGAGCACTGATTCCACTGAAGAATCAGTTTCAACAGAGGAGATTGAATCTCAGTAGCACCATAAGCAGAATATTGGATCAGAAGTTACTGCTAGCTTCACACAAACATAACATGATTGAATTTCAGTCTGGATATATCAAGAAGCACACTGAGGGAAGGGAATAGCTAAGTGGTAGCGAATTGGATCTCCCTCGCGGAGGAACTGGGTTTGAGTCCAGCTGTGCTACTCTTAAATTTTTTCTTCCTAGGAGCCTCTACAGCTCACTTCCGGTGATGAACAGTGTTGTCTGTAACGAGAGAACACTGTCCGGAGGCCGACAGTGCACTGAGAAGGCTCCGGGCGCCAATGACCATAGATGTTGATCCGCCTTTAATTAACAAAAAAAATGATACACTATATGTAACTCAGCTTAGGCTGCCGGACTGGAGTTACAGATCAATGGCGGTTTAATCTGTAATGTAATGGTGATATGTATTTGTAGTGGCTTGAGCGGTTTTGTAAAAGGGCCTGTATGTATGTTTGAGAAGGAGTAATAAGAATAATTAAGAAAGCACCACTGTTTTTAAAATACATATATTCTCTAAGAGAAATTAAGTACTTTAAATATCACAATAAAAGCTTATAATAAACTCTTATAACTTTGAAACTGGTACAGTTCTGATGCGCTCTCCTTGATGTCTAGAACAAGTCTGTCTTGGAAAGAATCTTCTCTTTTGTTCGTTCAGTTCCTCCCCTGTGATGAGAAGGGGGTAGTATAATGCCATCAAGGTTAATAAACGTTTCCAATAACTGTTTTCTTATACCTGCGTGTACCTTTTTGCAAGGGAATTGTCAATATCTTGATATTTTTGATTTTTTTTATAAATTAATAGATTTCTATGTTTCTTGCATTCATCATAAATCCAAGATATGGAGCCCATATATGTATGTGTAGTGGAGAATGGTAGTCGACTACAGTCTTAAACTGTTTGAGAAGGGAGAAGTGAAATGTCCATTACATGTTGAAATTAAATTAGCTTTGTCTTGCAAATATTGTTGCATTTTTATTATAAGCAGGTCAGAATTAGTTCCACGCTAGATTCGGCAATCATACTAATATATTTCGATTAATATATTGTAACATTTTTTTTTTATATTATAACTACTGCAACTAGTTGCTAAGTGGGTTCGGTTTAGATAAAACACTAAACTTGTAACAACACCAATTTATTGTTCAACACAATAAATTACAAATAAAACACTTAAATACACTGTATAAACCAGCAAAAGTTCTCTCAGTTCACTTTTTATTCACTTTTAACAAACGCGCACTCTATTTGTAACAAGACTCATTCATTCGAGCTGTTCTTCTCCTATTTACCCACTGGAGAAGATCCTGGAAGGTTGTAGATTCATCTAGGCCGTGGCAGACCGCTGAAGAACAATCCAGAAGCGCCCCGCTAGCGCTTCCCAGCGGCCTCGAAGGGAACCTGAGGTGCCTGCTTCAGCTCCTAGATGGCACTAGTGTCTGCGTTACAATATATTCAGGATTATGCGATATAGAAACAGTTTTAATTATCTTACTGTACTGGATTTGTAAGCTCTGTTTGTGTAAAAGTTTTTTCGATATTTATCGACTTAGTTTCACACTCCTTAAAATCGCTTCTGTTTTCCTTGTGTTAATAATAAATCAATGTTACAGTTGGTCATATAAATTGCATATAAAATAAATATGAATAATATATATACAAATAATAACTAATTTAACAATAACAACTATAAAGCAGGAAGTGAAATAGTGCAGATAGTTATACAAAGTTGCATGTTTTGCATATCCAGCTCCCTCCCCCCAGCAGTTTGATGCTCTTTGAAAAGGCCATTTTCTACCCCTTCCTATATTATCTGAAATACATATAATTTCAAATATATAAATATAACATGCAGACCATAAACACGCATGATAAATATATTTAAAGATCATTAGATAAAAACTACTCTACTTGCTCACAGCATATTTTTATAAACAATAATATATCGATTTTTTTGTTTTGTTTTCCAGGATTTTATCCAAAAATGCTCTAACGTTTTTTCTATAAACTTTGCATCCTAATAACAGCAGTAATTTAGGCATAACATTTTTATTTGAAACATTT
>JAAEAF010004395.1:0-40276 GCA_011037195.1 Triatoma infestans
TCAGGGGTGGAATATGTAGGTATCACATAGATATGCTGAGGCTAATAACAGATTCACAGATTATTACAATCCTTCATTACCATCAACTTTTATCGCTTACCAAGACTGTAATAATTTGTATGGGTTTGCAATGAACAAATTTTTACCATACGGAGGTTTCAAGTGGGTTGAACCGAACTCAATACATTTAGATTCATTAGGAGAGTGATGAATTTGGTTACATATTAGATGTTGATATTAGGTACCCATCTGAACTCCACAATATTCATAATGATTTACCATTCTTAGCGGAAAATATTGTAGTCGAAGGGGGAACTAAACTAATACCACATTTTAGACCACGTAAAAACTATGTATGCCACTATATGGTTTTGAAACAGGCATTAGCACATGGTATAAAATTAATAAACATTAACAGAGTTTTACAGTTTAAACAGTCAGCTTGGCTAGCATCATATATACATCTTAATACAGAATTGCGAAAAAAGGCGACAAATGAGTTTGAAAAAGACTTATACAAGTTATTTAATAATTCTGTTTTTGGAAAAACGATGGAGAATGTGCGACAGAATATCCCTTAAGCTTGTAACAAATCCCTTAAAATTAGAAAAATTAATTGCTCGACCTGACTGTTTAGACTATGTTATATATGACGAATCTCTGGCTGCTATTCATTTAGCAAAGAATAGTATTCTCTTCAATAAACCTACTTTTATCGGCCTTTCAATATTAGACTTGTCTAAATTTCATATGTACTGGTACCATTACGATGTAATGCTCCCATATTATGGACATGATAGGATACTCTTATGCTACATGGATACTGATTCGTTCATATATCTAATTAAAACAAATGATTTGTTTAATGATATATTTGAAATGCGAAATTATTTAGATTTGAGCAACTATCCATCATCTGATCACTATTTGATCCAAATCTTACTACAGGAACTTAAAGATAAACCGCTTCATGATATAATTAATGAACTGCACAAGAATAAAAAGGTCATAGGTAAATTTAAAGATGAGGCTGCAGGGGAAATAATTACTGAATTTATTGGTCTTCGCCCAAAAATGTATGCGCTACGAATCGGGTGTTCGAGGATAATAGAAAAAGCAAAAGGGGTAAAAAAATCTGTTCTAAAACATTCCCTCACATTTGAAGATTATATTGCTTGCTTACTGACAAATGAGGCAATTAGAAATTCGATGATTATGTTTAGAAGTAAGTACCATAACATGATGACAGTAGAACAAAATAAAGTAAGTTTGTGTGCTCTGGACAATAAGAGGTGCATAATGAATGATTGTATCAGCACTCAAGCCATTGGACATTATTTAACTGAGGTTTCACAATAAAATGCATATTATTGTAACTATATTACGTTAATTTTTTGTTAAAATTAGATATTTTGTAACTAAATATACTAACTATAAATAACTTCCAACACTGCTTAAGCGGTAAAACTGGAGGAATGATTATGATGATGATAAATATACTCACTGTTAAATGTAATCTATCGTAATATATAATAAAACATTATTTGACAAAAATGATTTTTTTTCTTGTTTTTTTGTTTTTACTTTAAGCAAATAGGGTTAAATAGAAATGAAAAAAAAAAAATTAATAAAAAAACATTTTTTTATTGAATTCCATGTATTTTAAACCAAATACAGTTTTGATTGTGTAAGTTGTGCACTTTACAAGGACATTCTACAATTGTGTTTTCTGAAAGTTCCAATCCACAAAACACGCACTGAACACAACTGTTTCTGATCTTGATAAATCCATTAAAGGCTAGTAATTCAGGGCTTGGTTTTAGCTTCCAATTTCTAAAAGTCCTTTCTCTAACACTAACATTTGTAAAATCAACCTTAGAATGGTTTTGTAGTAGCCAAGTTGACAACATTTTACAGAACTGCAAAGCGCAGTTATATTTAGTATCTCTATGATAGTCACATTTGGAGATATGATGATATGGATAGAGTTGTTTAATACTTGGACAACCAAAATCCTGGAGGTTAAATACAGTTTTCTCAATGATATTACCCAAAAATTTGCATTTCTCATCTCCTTTAGCAAAAAGGTGGGTATAATTTTCAGTTATATTCTTCAAAATATCATTTAATTCTGAGTAGTCTATCTTACCGTGTTCCCATACAATCCCATGAAGGTTTTTGTAGACCCATCTATTAACTGGTGAGTATGGATTTCCATAAGGAGGTGGTTTGAATATCCAGTGCTTCTCTTGATCAATTAAATCAACTATTGCCAACTCCTTTACAATGAATGCATAATCATAGCTTTGGTAGCCTTGAATATCTATCACAGCAGCACACATGGTAGTAATAAACTAAATGTAATTACCTCCATGCAACTAATGTACTTATACCAGCCGTCCCCCCTCTCACAATTAAATTCTTCTGACCAAACCTGAGAGAGGATTATATTCTACTAATGCATCATGCAAGATTAGAGCATAAGCTGTAGTATTAGCTTTAAAAGCTTCGGTCGTTTCCAACTCTATTCTAATGTCAACTGAAGACGATTTGATTGCCTCCGACTGACGGGAACAGTCGGTCACAATAATTGGAGCACTGTTTTTAAATTGGTGTTTACTCAATATAGGTTCACTCTGTTTCCCATAATAACTATGTTGAAAATTCTGGTACATATAGTAGAGTACAGTAAAATAATTTTTAGAGAAATCTATATTTAGATCATCATAAGGATAAATCTCTGAATTTAGATGTAATTTAACATTTGTAATGTGGCAATGATCAAAATGTGAATTATCGGTTGTATTATTATTTTTTCTATTTGTTTGAAATGCAATTATTACATATCGTGGTTTTTCTAGATTTGTTGTAGTCTTCACTGTCCAAGTATGCTTCTTTGTAGTAGGTAGGGAAGGATATTCTACGAGATCCCATGATCGAAAAGCCATATGAACCGTTTTACCTTTATTGATGAAATTTAAAAACTTTAACCTTTGTTCATCAGACACTTTTACATAAGGAATCTTCCACTGAACTGATTTCAATGAAACAGTGGCGTTGATACTGGTATTTGTTCCTACTATTTGTATGCAATCATTATCTGTTCTACTACGATGTAAAATCAGCTCATGTTTTCCTTGCAGAATTATTCGATTATAATCTTCGAAAAAGCCCATAACAGTGTCCAAAGGTATACAGGCATCAAAATTTCCATCATCATCAGTCATTGTGACATATGTATCTGGTACTTCCCAACCACTCATTTGCAGCGCTTTCACTTTGTCAGTATTATAAGATAAATATCCTTTTAATGTACCAACAACTCCAGGATTTCGAACATGATCAATTATTACTCCATTCAACTGATACTTGATTTCATCAAACAAAAATAAAAAACCATTTCTCACAAATCTCAACTCATTGAAATCTATTTTTCCTTCTCCTCCTTCCTTCACTAATTGTCCTTGAATGTAGAGAAAACTCTTGGATGGAACGGTAGATATCCTGTTGTTGCACTGCAATTATAATTTCATCAGAGTTGTTTAGCGATTGTGTATAAGGTTGGTGAGTATGGTACTCAAAGTCGGTTATCCTTTCCTCAAAAGTCACACCAGCATTAACATTTAGAATCTCTTCCATTGCGGCTTCACTATAACTCCTGCTTGTTGTTGAAGAAATCTAACGTTTGCAGGTGTTAATACACTTCGGGATGTACGTTCAATACTGTACGGTTTACTTCTAATATATTGCTTTTATACTTTTGGAAATCAATACCCATTTTTTTTCAAATGTAATCGAATAGTAATTACTTCTTTGCGAAAGTCTATTATTTTGTTATCCTGATCTGTAAGGGTTAAGGTAATATTGTCAATAACCTCAACGTTTGTTGGAAAGTAAATGACTGGAATAGGCTCCTGCACTAATTTATAACCTGGTGGCACTGTAGGGGAAAATTCATAAATAGTATGTCCGGGTTTTCCATTTCTATATGAACCCGAAGCAATATTACAATTTATAGCAATTGTATTTACACTATGAATATTGACGATATCATTTGATGTATGTTTAAGCATTTCTTTTAAAACCTGATGCTGTTTAGTGAATCCAAGTAATGGGCCAATGGAATGCTCTTTGTTAAAATATACAGGTTTAGTACAAATCATTTCTGTCTTCAATGTATTTAAGTTTCCTTTCAGTTTTATCGAATCAGGAGATGACATATGCGATTTTATATAATTTGCTATAGCATCCATTTCATAGGCACCTGTAGGTAAGCTGATAACTTGATCACCATAATAAAATTTGTTGTTCACATTTTCAGTAACATTGGGTATTGAATTGTAAGACTGAAAGCTAAGTAAACCAATACTGTAGTCACTACCATCTGCTGATAAATCAATAGGTGGAAAAATGTTGGCGCTAAGAACGCTGGATGTTCCAGTTAATGTGAAGGCGTACGACGACATTACTGAATTCTCTAATCTTTACCATGCATTATTATATAGAAATTGTAAACATAAATGTCCACAATAAGATGTATTCCAATCTTGGTATCTTTCTCTATTATACAATATGTTACAGTCTTTTAAGTATTGCACCAATTCCAATGGAGGTCTGAGGTTACCAAACGGATCAAAGTAATCCACTCTGTTTCTTTTTTTAATATAAGCAACCCAATGAGTTCCGGCATTGTGTACAGAATCTAAATTTACAAAGCACATTCATTAGTTTTAGGAAATTTCGGTAAATTATCGCGCATAAACACACCCCTAAAATGTGGAATATCTTTAGCATATTTCATCAAATCGATGTTTGTCAGTGCTCTGTTGGGCAGTAGTCAATGTTTTCTAATGTAGAGACCGTAACCTTTTTTATAAGGTTTAAGAAAAACTCCTTGACCAACTTGTTGAGCTTCCATTTTTCTGTTATGTCTTTTCATTTCTTCTAAACGTTCTCTTGCATCTTTTGTATCCTTAACAGCCTTAGCTATAGCTGATGCTCCTCCTGCTAAACTTCCAAGTGCAGAAAGTCCTGCGAATAGAGGCACTAAAAATGGTAGTATACCACCAGTTTTAGGCACTGGAAGAACTCTTGGGAACCTAGATATTTTCGACCTTCCTAAATAGTTTTTCGCCTTTTTTAAAGCTTTTTTTGAAGCGTTATTAATCGACATTGGTGAAGTGACACGAGCTGCATTTATAATATCTTTTATCTTTTTCTTTCCGCCACCTAATTTCACTTTAGCTTTCATTGCGTTTGTAACTACCCAGGCTGCTGCTTTCTCGCCAAAAGTTGCGTCACTAGCCTTTGTTCTTTGCCAAGCCTTCTCAGCGAGGATGCGATCAGCCTTATGTCTTGATTCTAAATCTGTATGTTGTGAATATGCAATGTCGTGTTCTCTGCAAGCGTTGTCCAGAGGGTTAATACCTCTATCACCCCGTTCTAATCGTTTTTGCAGTCTGGTTCCAGGCCCACAAAACCTGTAACCTGGTAAATGCACTTCAAACGGTAGTTTGTTAATCACTGAATTTATAAGACCTCTTCCAACGGTTTTCCTTCTCATTCTGGTGAAATTAGTTAAAACATGAACGTATTTATATAGCCGCAAATCATTATGCGTTTAGAGAAGCAAACTGAACGTTTACCTATATACAATTGCTTTCTAATTCAATAGTTGAACACGTCAATCGACATGGTACATTATTGCCAAATAATATACGAGCATTGATTTGTGGAACATCTGGATGTGGTAAAACCAACCTTATGTCTTGTTTACTTTTACAACCAAATGGACTCAAATTCGCCAATGTTTACATTTGTAGTAGATCTCTTCAACAAGAGAAGTATTTATATTTAGAACGAGTTTTTGAACTTGTTCCAGAAATAGGATTTTATAAATTAAACGATACTCAACAGGTAATTACTCCTGAAGAAGCCGAAACAAACTCTATTATTATTTTTGATGATATTGCAATGGATCAACAGGATATTATCAGAAAGTACTTTAGCATGAGTCGTCATAGATTGATTGATTGCTTCTATTTAACACAGAGTTTTGCCCGAATACCTAAACATCTTATACGTGATAATGCCAATGTTATTATGCTTTTCGAACAGGATGATTTGAATCTAAAACATGTTTACAGCGACCACATAAGTTCACCTGATATATCATTTGATAAATTTAAACATATGTGTCATATATGTTGGGATGAACTTCATGGATTTATTACTATAGATAAAACAAGAAATTCAAACAGTGGTAGATTTCGGAAAGGTTTGGACACATTTATCTATATATAGACAGACAGTTGGTTAAAATTTACCAGTATATTATGGATCCTAAGGTTACTAAACAACTTCTAAAAACTTCTAAATCACTACGTGCTAAATTCAAAAGTATGAAGCGAGGTTTTCAGTTATCTCAGGAGGAATTAGAAAAGAGTTTTAAACCCATTACTGGACCACTTCAAGAATTAGTAGAGAAGAAAAAAATGACTTTACCAACAATTAAAGAAGAAAAAGAAGGAGAACCATCTACATCGTTACCTTCAATGATTAAAAAAGATGCTTCCACCACCACCACCACCACCACAATGGAAACAACTCCTCATACATCAACTCCACTGCAGTTTTTTCCGAGAAAGAATATTTTTCCAATTAAACGAGAAGAGGAAACATTTGCAACTGAAGAGGAGGAGATTACTCCTTTAAAACAAATCCAGCATGTTTCTAAGGAAAAACTACAAAAATCTTTAGAAGAAGAAGAAAGGATAGGTTCTCTATTTCACCCTTATATAGTAAAAATAGTGAAATCAGATACTAATGATATGGATGATAGATATGGTATCCGCATGCTTCCAACTGGAGGAATGGTCATAGGAAATGCGCGAATAACGGTTGATGGTAATGATATTAATGTAAATAATGAGTGGTATGAAGGAACACCTGGTTTACTTCAGTTGTTATTCTTAAAACAGTCTACCAATTATTCTGAGGAAGATTTGGAAAACTACAAAAATATCTTAGAAATAAGCAACGCTCATAGACAGCAATTTAGTGGAGAAAAAAGTATCAGTTCCAACCGAGGATGGAAGTACAAAAATATCATTGCTCCTCTTTTTTCATCCTCATCGTCTCCTGTAAAAGAGAAAAGTTTACTAGAGACAATGTATACTCCACCACCACCTCCATCAACATCGCAAGATCGAACTCTTATATCAACTAGGGCTACTCTAAAAGCCAGGTATCCATTAAGACCAAGAAAAGCCAGTGGTACAGGTATGTGGGAAGGTCAAAGTTTTTATGAATACTGGGATAATCCGAATGAATTAGTGGACCGACTTCGACTTTTATATGCGTCAACCATTGCCGGTAATACCAACCATCAAAATGAAATCCAGTCTATAATTGAAGAGTTGAGAGAAGCTGATGTCATTTATTAAACAACAGTTCAACATGCCAGTTGATAAGTTTGGTCACCATGAATATTCAGTGTTTAAAGAGAAACTTCACCAGTTAATAGACGAAGATGAGAATGTGGTGAATGTAGATAACAAACGTGTAATTAACTTGGGTTGGCCCAAAGCCAGTAAGGATGCAGTAACTAAATTGTATGCTGATAGTTTAGCTAATACAGCTAATTGGAGAACGAAGCATATTAATGTTGGTAACAAACGAATAGTTAACGTGAGTGATCCTCAAGAAAGGAACGATAGTGTGACAAGAGGTTATTTGGAAAGCACTGCTTTAACCATTCCGAAGACAGAAGAAGGTGTCCCCATCACAAATATATACAATGCTGTTGGAAGGAAAATATCAAACGTGGGAGATCCTACAGCTGATACAGATGTTGTAACTTTAGGCTATCTCAAACAATTCGTACAAAATGTCCGCCAAGGAAGTCGTAGTCAATGAACTTCATAGGCCAGCGCGAGTTCATTTCCCTAGAAGACGTGTACTTCTGAAGAATATCGACGATTTATGGCAGTTAGATTTAATCGAAATGCTTCCTTATACTCGCCAAAATAATGGTTATAAATACATACTAGCAGTGATTGATTGCTTCTAAAAGTATGCCTGGGTAGAACCTGTGAAGTCTAAAGGTGCTCAACATGTCACTCAAGCTTTGGAAAACATCCTAAATTTAAGTGGAAGAGTACCTAACAATATCCAGACTGATAACGGTAATTAATTCTACAATATTCACTTCAAAAATCTAATGAAGAAGTACAACATCAATCATTACAGTACACAGCCAGATTAAAAGCTCCATTGTTGAACGATTTAACAGAACATTTAAATCAATGATGTATCGATTGTTTAGTCTAAGAGGAAACTACAATTATATAAAACATTTACCGGATTTAATAAATATATATAATAACACCGTACACCGTACGATTGGTATGAAACCATCTGAAGTAAATGCTAATAATGCAACCTTTCTATTAACAAATGTTTACACTAGTAAAGACAAGCGAAAAGATAAACAAAGGTTTAAAGAAGGAGACTATGTACGTATTTCAAAGAGAAGAACGGTTTTTACAAGAGGATACACACCCAATTGGAGTACTGAAATATTTAAAATAAAGAAGGTTCGCAAGACAGTTCCTTATACTTATATGTTGGAAGATTTAACTGGACAACCTATTCAAGGAGCATTTTATGCACAAGAACTGCAGAAAACTAAATATAAAGATGTATATCTTGTAGAAAAAATATTAAAACGTAAAAGTAATAAGCTTTATGTAAAGTGGGTAGGTTTTAAAAAACCTTCGTGGATAAGTGTAAATGACTTAATAAAATAAACAAATTTTTTACTCAATTGTTTTTCTTCTTCAAAATAATATTTCAATAAAATGTGAGATGTAAGTAGGTTTAGAAAAAAAAATCAACTTGATAAATATAAGGTTTTATTGATTATTTTTACAATAATATGGCAACATAGTATTGGGTTTACAGAGTTTTGACAAATAATTTAACTGGTGACTAACCTCTTTAGAAAGATTATGAAGTTTGAGATATTCATTTCTCAAAAGAGTGATGATGGCTGGTTGAACACTAAGCAGATCTTCAAGCCAAGTTGCTTTTCCATGAATAGAAATCATCTTATGGTTTGATTTGATGAAAAATATATTAGCGCTGTTAAGATTGATTACACTAGGTGAGGTTGTAGTTGTTGTTTTGTTATCAAAAAATTCAACGACCTACTGTGCGCTAGTCTCCAGAATTGACCAGTCTTCTGCATTCAGATAAACAATAGTTTTTCTGGATTTCAATGCTATTAGCGGTTCACCTTCTTGAGAAAGGCCAGTTATTAAATATTTAGAACCATGCTATTGAGTGGAAAAGTAGTGGTTAACTGTAATCCTATTTCACTTGATGCCATGATAGTAACGTATGCAACTGAACACAAAAAAAACAGTTCATCTTTTATATTTAAAAAAAATTACCACCACTTTCGACTATATCAAATATTTGCTTGCTACTCTAAAGGATGGTTCAATTGGAGGTCAGAATTAATCCCCACCTCATCCACCTCCTATTTTATTTTGACGGGGACATATTTTCAATCAGTTTGAGTGCTAATGGAATTTTGGAACAATTTATTTAGGTGGGATGTAATTTGAAAATACAACATACCAACACGAGAACAATCACATGTATCTCGTCCACACTCCTGGTTAGGATTGGACCATTCACAGGTGGTATATGACCATTAGCTGCTAGAACAACATGATCTTTACTATACTTCTTCAACTGTAGTAAATCAGTAAGAAGAATGACGTAAGACTTAGCCACTTCTAAATCATTTATAGCGGTGGGGAAACGAGAAATAAATTTTTTGTAATTATCAGAGATGATTCTCTCCCATCTGTCTGCCATTATACTGAAATGATTAATTAGCAAGTACAATATATAATACTCTTGAAACTTAGAGAGAGAAAGCAATCAGTACGGAATACAGCTACCCCTCCCCTGTAAAAAGTACTTAACAGACCGAGAGAAAATCCCCCCTCCCCCACAAGTACATATATATAAATACTCTTGAACTTAGAGAGAGAAAAGCAATATACGGATACAGCTACCCCTCCCCTGTAAACGTTACTTTAACAGGACCGAGAGAAAAAATCCCCTCCACCCCCTCCCCCACCCTAACCTTCCTCACCCCTTACCTTTTGGCCGCCATATTTACTGGGCCAGAAACCTCCTTTTATACCTACTAATTTACAGCCTTTTTTATTATTTTTTTAAATGTTAATATTTAACATTGTCTTTACTTTACGTACGTTTCGGCTTTTTTACCAGCCATTATCAAAAGTTATTTTATAAATTAGGTGAATAGTACATTATCTGTAAAGAAGTTAAAATAGTACTTACATTGGAAAAATAAAAAAATATCTATTGCATATATCTAATATAATACTGATATATTTGTCCACAAATTTATCAAAAACTCACCTTTGTAAGCGTTATTATGGTAGTTTAAAATATACAGTTTTTTATGAATTCGATTGTTGAAAAAGTTAAGTTTGTGAAATAATTTCTATGTGGATTATATTGCCTTATGTTGTTGTGTTATAGTATGCTTTAGCGAAGTAAAAAATGTTGTAGTTTTAATTATATGCTATTTAATTTTTGAAGATCATATATGGTACACCATGTGGTTCTATTGGTTTATTTCAAATGACAGTATATGCTTCATACTTTTATATATGTTAGGCCTGTAAGTTTAGAAGTAGAAAATATTCATTAATAAGTACTTTTTTTATTGATGTGTAAGATATTTATGTATTAAACAATTTTTTATTATTTGATATTTGTTTTAATTACTTACTGCATTCTGAATACGACCCTAGCTACTTGCTTTCTACTGGGTGACTGAAGAAATTGTTGTGGGGGCGAAGAGTGGTGTGTTTTCTAATGTATTTTGTTATAATTTTATATACTTTTTATTTTTATATTTATATTATATCTATGTTAGTTTATGAATGTTAATTTATCATATGTGGTTTTTATTTTAATTATAAACAAAACTCTATTATATTGATTTAGATTGTTATAAACAAAACTCTATTATATTGATTTAGATTGTTATAGTATTTAAGATAATTGAAATCATTGTTTTTTAAATTTGAACTGATTATTGATGTATTTTTAGATATGCTTTTTAATTTATCATTTTTTTGTTGGTATGGGTTTTTTATTACAGTTTCTTATGGTTTGTTGTGCTTTTGTATAATTAGATAAGTTTTGAGATGTATTAGATTTATAGAGTGTGATTTAACTATTATACTTATTTTAGTTGCTATTTCTGTTGTTACATTGCGAATGCTGTTTAATTGTTGTATTAGAAAATGCATACCCACAAAAAACATAGATACAATCTGGAAGAACATGCAGACTAATAATAAAAGAAACACATTTTCGCAAACAACGTACATAATACTGAAACTAACAATAGCACTATACAAAAAAATTATGATTACCATTATGGTAATTATGCAGAAGCAGTCCCCCAAGATGGCCGACCACTAAATTTACTAACCTTCTCACTCCCACTCTTCTATCACACTCACTACAAACTCCAAAACATTAACAATCTCTTTGGCAACAGTTTCCACACCACCTTTGAGGTATGTTGCTCGGCGCGTGTCGCTTTTTTATTAGGTGACCGATCACCAGGTTAAATGAGCTGCCAGTCAATAATTATAAATATTCAATAGATACAAATTACGGATTACAATTTAAATGTATTCTGGATTTGGAATGTATTAACTCAGTTTTCCCACTTTCGGTACTTTTCCGTTAGCCGGGCGCAAGCGAAAAAGTGTTTACAATTCATTAATATTTGTTTATAGTTGAACTTGATTTGCTTACTATTAATTAATATTTGTTTATAGCTGAACGTTTTCGAGATTTATTCCGTTGACTGTTTTGTCATTCGCTTCGACTTGGCTCCCGAGCGGAACAACACTTTTTCGCTTGCGCCCGGCTAACGGAAAAGTACCCTACTTTCATTAGGAGAAATGAGAATCTATTCATTAATTACAACTAGGCACCAATGAAAAGAAAATAATAATAAAATAATTGTAAAACATGCAAATAGTTTATTAACAAAATGTTAAAGTTTAAAACAAGGGAAAAAAATGAATTATTGTAGAAAATTATATATAAAATTGACATTAATAAGAAGAAAAGAAATCGAAATATACATAATCGAAGTATTTAACCCAGCACATGAGTGATAGAAGAGTGGGAGTGAGAAGGTTAGTAAATTTAGTGGTCGGCCATCTTGGGGGACTGCTTCTGCATAATTACCAAAATTATTTCTCAATAACACATTTAGAACACATAACAAACAAAATTGAAAATATTTTCAAAAAACATAATCTTACTGAAATAAACTTAGCTTACCGCACAACAAATAAAATAAAAACTTACATACCTAGTCATAAGGACAAGGAGAAAACAGAAAACAATATAGGGGTAGTATACTCCATTCTCTGTGGGGAATGCAATCTTCAATACATGGGACATACCAAAAACAAACTGGGTACCAGGATTGAACAACACAGAAAGTCCATAAAATATAAAAGCAATTCGGAAACAGCGTTAATAAAACATAACAAAATCACTAAACATAATTTTAAATTCAATGAAACTACAATAATTGACAGGGAAAAGAATACAAGTAAACGAAAATTTTTAGAATCAATCCATATCTTCATGAGCATTAACAACATAGTGAACGATAGAAAGGAATATACACAGATAAAAGACTACACAGATTTATTGAATAAATTAAAAATTTATATACATAAATAAAATAACCTCCATCTAACTTAACCCAGTAAATCACTTGTTCATATAACCTGTACCAAACGAACCTTCAAAAGAAAAAAGGCAATACCAACTATATCTTACACATCAACCACTATAATATAGAAAATAACAGTAAAAATAATTAAAATAAAAACCACATATGATAAATTAACATTCATAAACTAACATAGATATAATATAAATATAAAAATAAAAAGTATATAAAATTATAACAAAATACATTAGAAAACACACCACTCTTCGCCCCCACAACAATTTCTTCAGTCACCCAGTAGAAAGCAAGTAGCTAGGGTCGTATTCAGAATGCAGTAAGTAATTAAAACAAATATCAAATAATAAAAAATTGTTTAATACATAAATATCTTACACATCAATAAAAAAAGTACTTATTAATGAATATTTTCTACTTCTAAACTTACAGGCCTAACATATATAAAAGTATGAAGCATATACTGTCATTTGAAATAAACCAATAGAACCACATGGTGTACCATATATGATCTTCAAAAATTAAATAGCATATAATTAAAACTACAACATTTTTTACTTCGCTAAAGCATACTATAACACAACAACATAAGGCAATATAATCCACATAGAAATTATTTCACAAACTTAACTTTTTCAACAATCGAATTCATAAAAAACTGTATATTTTAAACTACCATAATAACGCTTACAAAGGTGAGTTTTTGATAAATTTGTGGACAAATATATCAGTATTATATTAGATATATGCAATAGATATTTTTTTATTTTTCCAATGTAAGTACTATTTTAACTTCTTTACAGATAATGTACTATTCACCTAATTTATAAAATAACTTTTGATAATGGCTGGTAAAAAAGCCGAAACGTACGTAAAGTAAAGACAATGTTAAATATTAACATTTAAAAAAATAATAAAAAAGGCTGTAAATTAGTAGGTATAAAAGGAGGTTTCTGGCCCAGTAAATATGGCGGCCAAAAGGTAAGGGGTGAGGAAGGTATGTGGGGGAGGGGAGGGGGTGGAGGGGATTTTTCTCTCTCGGTCTGTTAAGTACTTTTTTCAGGGGAGGGGTAGCTGTATTCCGTACTGATTGCTTTCTCTCTCTAAGTTTGAAGAGTATTATATATTGTACTTGCTGGTGGGGAGGGGGGATTTTTCTCTCTCGGTCTGTTAAGTACTTTTTACAGGGGAGGGGTAGCTGTATTCCGTACTGATTGCTTTCTCTCTCTAAGTTTCAAGAGTATTATATATTGTACTTGCTAATTAATCATTTCAGTATAATGGCAGACAGATAGGAGAGAATCATCTCTGGTGATAATTACAAAAAATTTATTTCTCGTTTCCCCACCGCTATAAATGATTTAGATGTGGCTAAGTCTTATGTCATTCTTCTTACTGATTTACTACAGTTGAAGAAGTATAGTAAAGATCATGTTGTTCTAGCAGCTAATGGTCATTATACCACCTGTGAATGGTCCAATCCTAACCAGGGGTGTGGACGAGATACATGTGATTGTTCTCGTGTTGTATGTTGTATTTTCAAATTACATCCCACCTAAATAAATTATTCCAAAATTCCATTAGCACTCAAACTGATTGAAAATATGTCCCCGTCAAAATAAAATAGGAGGTGGATGAGGTGGGGATTAATTCTGACCTCCAATTGAACCATCCTTCAGTGTAGCAAGCAAATATTTGATATAGTCGAAAGTGGTGATAATTTTTTTTAAATATAAAAGATGAACTGTTTTTTTTGTGTTCAGTTGCATACGTTACTATAATGGCATCAAGTGAAATAGGTTTACAGTTAACCACTACTTTTCCACTCAATAGGCATGGTTCTAAATCTTTAATAACTGGCCTTTCTCAAGAAGGTGAACCGCTAATAGCATTGAAATCCAGAAAAACTATTGTTTATCTGAATGCAGAAGACTGGTCAATTCTGGAGACTAGCGCACAGAAGGTCGTTGAATTTTTTGATAACAAAACAACAACTACAACCTTACCTAGTGTAATCAATCTTAACAGCGCTAATATATTTTTCATCAAATCAAACCATAAGATGATTTCTATTCATGGAAAAGCAACTTGGCTTGAAGATCTGCTTAGTGTTCAACCAGCCATCATCACTCTTTTGAGAAATGAATATCTCAAACTTCATAATCTTTCTAAGGAGGTTAGTCACCAGTTAAATTATTTGTCAAAACTCTGTAAACCCAATACTATGTTGCCATATTATTGTAAAAATAATCAATAAAACCTTATATTTATCAAGTTGATTTTTTTTCTAAACCTACTTACATCTCACATTTTATTGAAATATTATTTTGAAGAAGAAAAACAATTGAGTAAAAAATTTTTTTATTTTATTAAGTCATTTACACTTATCCACGAAGGTTTTTTAAAACCTACCCACTTTACATAAAGCTTATTACTTTTACGTTTTAATATTTTTTCTACAAGATATACATCTTTATATTTAGTTTTCTGCAGTTCTTGTGCATAAAATGCACAAAATGCAGATTCTCCCAGAGAAAATCTGCCTATACATCTGTAATGGAGAATATGACGAGAATTGATAACAGATTCAACGTCCTAAAGTTTTTTCTGAATGAATCAGGTAAACTTCTATAAGACTCCTTGACAGTTTGAAAGACTAAGCCTGCCAAATATCCTCTGCCCCAACTAAGAGTAAATAATTTTTTAATGAACTTATCCAGTTATATGGACGAACACAATTATTGTTACTAAGCTCCAAGCAAATACATCCAGTACCCCAACATCCTTTTAAAAATCCTAAATCCAGTATGAATTCTGCCACATTCCAATCGGACAAAACAGTCAGGAGTGGTTTTAGGCAGATGACGCAGTCATCTTAACTGCGCTCTCTCAAGAATGTCACCACAATTATAACCCCACACGGCCTCAGAGTAAAGTAACGTACTTTCAGAAATGGAATCATACAGTTTACATTTAGTATTCCAGCTGTCGCTCTCGCAATATTTCAGAAGCGAAAAAACCAGCGAATTGGCTGAAGCTCATTTGGCAGAACGTGATTACTACTGGCTTGACAAAACTTAGCAGAAGAAGAGACCGGGACATCCAGATATTGAAAAGATTTACTGTACTTAATCGTTTGCCCGTCATATTTTAGCTGATTTTTATTGGTAACTGTACCACCCCTAGAGAAAATCATAGCGACTGTCTTATTTGTCCTAACTATTAATGATTTCTCTTGGCAGTATTCCTTTAAAATATTCAAATTCTTCTGCGCCGCCATTCGTGAGGAGGAAATAATTATACAGTGCAGTCTCGATTATCCGTCAAGTTCGGGACCAGACGGCTGTTGGATAAGAGAATAGACGGTTAACAGAAAACAAGGTTCGAGAATTTATATTTTATTTTTTTAAAACATTCCACTCTGCTTTTTATACGGGGTTGTGACCGTCACGGAAACTGAGCCAGCATTAGAAAGTTTTTTTTTTGTATTTTTTAATTTAATTATTTTTTTATTTGTTGCATGTTTTTTCTAATCTTTGATTTTATTCTTGTGAGGGTTTGAAGAAACTCATCATTGTTGACTGTTTTTTACAATTCCTCACTTTCTTGGCTGCAAGAACTTGCAGTTTCCTTAAAAGTAAATTTGATATACTATCGCACTCTTCTTGGTGTTCGTACCATTCAATAAATTTGGTAATCGCAATTTCGGCTTCGGTGTTAGTAATTTTTGAAATTTGAATTTCATCTTCTTCATTGTCGCTAAATCAGTTGGATGCAAATTTGCAATTATTTCGTCATCACTCAAAATATTCTGACCTGCTTCAGCATCATCCATTTTTATCTAAGTACTAATATCCTTTTCATTTAAATTATCGCCAGGGATCAATTCCGTCACAAATGGCAGAAGTCCTCGATACTTGGCTCAGAATCTGCTGATGCAGTTTGGATGCTGGTTAACTTTGGGGCCAAAGTTTATTCCAAGCGCCACACAATGTATTTTTTTTCTCTTCGTCCCAGGGTTCTGCAACGTTGAAAATTGCATTTTTGATGGTGTAGGTTTTCCATATGCTTGCCATTTCAGATTCTTTTTTCGCCATGTCGCACAGCAACTTTTCCATGAATGCTCTGCGATAATAGCGCTTCAAAGATTCAATAACCCCTTGATCCATTGGCTGTATCAACGAAGTTGTATTTGCTGGTAAGTATTGCAATATTATATTACCGTCGTCACTTTTGATGCCTGAAGATGGGTGGCTTCCAGCGTTGTCCACTAACAAAATTGCCTTTCGTGGCAAGCCTTGAGATTCCCGGAATTTTTTCACTCGTGGAACAAATTTTTTAGAAACCAGTCGAGGAAAATGCTCAAATCCATCCATGAGGTTTTTTGAGCATAATAATCGACCGGGAGCGTTTCCACATTAACATTCTTGAAAACACGAGGTTTTTTTTTATTTTCCTATTACAGCTAACGGCAATTTGCAGGTACCACTACCATTAGCACAGACCATCATGGTTATCCTCTCCTTTTGCATTTTATACCCATGGACTTTTTTCGGAACCGGAAGCCAAAGTTTTATCGAGAAGAGCCTTCCAGAATAATCCGGTCTCGTCAGCATTGAAGACTTGTTCGCGACTAATCCTCAATTCTGCTAATTCTGTCAGGAGTTTTTCGCGGTAACTGTCGACGACGGAACTATCAGCACTTAACTTTTCACCAACCACGCACAGCTGTCGAAAAAGCCGAAACGTACGTAAAGTAAAGACAATGTTAAATATTAACATTTAAAAAAATAATAGAAAAGTCTGTAAATTGGTTCAGTTTTTATTATAAAAAACACAAAAATTTCCTCAAAAAAATCTGTAATTTTTATTTAAACAGAAACACTTCCAAATGACTGTAACTGCCATTTGTGTACCATGTCCCCTCCACATCTTTAAGCCACACCCTCTTACCCTCAACGACTTACATCGATCTCGACGAGCCATTAGGCCACGCCTACTTACCTCACCAATTCCCACATACCAGCATTTAAGTCACGCCCATTTTTTCCCACCATTTTACCGTCGATCAATCATCGAACTCGACGAACACATAGACCACATCCACTTACCCCCACCACCGACCAATCACCGATTTCGACAACCCCCTGAAGTTATTATCCAAGCGATGACTCCATTTTCTTTGCACACCCCCACCCTTTAACTTAGCATCCAATCCGATGACCCTATTTTTCTTTCCATTACCCCATAGTATTCTCATAAATAGACTACAGCGCATGAAACTTGCAATTCTAATGACTGGTTAGTGTTTTTGGAGCATGCGTATTAGATGGTAAAATCGAATATTCGAGCGATCGATCACTGTGGATGCTTCGTAGATTTAGGAGCCGTAATCTTGCAATGCTTTTGGCTGTGATGTCATAGAGTGAAGATAATAAGGTATACATGGGCAGATTTCTCTGGAGTTTGTCCGGTCTTGGTACGCGTGTGTTGTGTTAAGATGTGGGCATCAGCAGCAGCAGGCAGTTGGATGATGTAAGTAAATCTTTTTTACTTGTTAAAGTTGGGTTATGATGAACGTAATCGATTATTAAGCTGCATGTAAATGCTGCATTTCTATTGGCTAAGCGTGAGAGATCCGCAATTCTATTAGCTAGTGGGCATAATCGAAATAAAATATCGATAATACAGTATTATATTCTGACGGGTTGAGAAAATGACGTCACTAGAATAGGTGTGGGAAACCTATTCACTCAATAATTCCAACAATTCAACAGTTTACTCTTGTAGAAACCTGCTCTTTATCTCTTAAGAGGTAAAGTTTATCATTGTATAAACATACAATTTTTTTTCTTAACAGGATTAAGTATTCACACTGTTTGAAATATAAAATAAACTTTTTGCAAAGTTGGGCAGGTGTTCACATTCTTTTGAGATATGTATGATAACTCATTGTATATACAAACATTTTTTCATAATAAGATTAAAATATTGTAAGGTGAGTAACATGCTCGAACAGGCAAGATATGTTCATTTGACTACAAAGTTAAATAAACAAAATAATGAAAAGCGATTAAGATAACAATAGATTTTTTTTGTGCTAATTATAGGACAAAGTTTAATTTCAAAAGGTGATGCAATAACTGACCTGTTGCAGCAGAAGCAATAGTTTTTTTTTTAATAAATTATATTCATAAAATAGATATTAATCAATATGGACAATCGATATTTGTAATCGATATATTGCGATTGCCAGTGACAAATTGAACACTATAGGCTGTGTGACGTTAGCTGTGATTTATGGCAGTAAATACATACATTTCTTTATTACAATGTACATACTGTAATAAATAAATCAATATGTATATTTTTAATCAAAAGGCAGTAGCAATGCTATTGCTGTGTGACGTCATAAGAATAATATATTGAATGTTCTGAAACGCGCAATGACGTCATTGGAGTGGGGATAAATGTTATAATAGTAGATTGTTTTGCCGATGCAGTTCAGTTCATTGTAATTGCGCGTCATGTTAAGTAGATGAAATATCAGCAGCAGGCAGCTGGAAGGGGTAAGTCAATCTTTTTGTTTTATTATTATTTTGATTGTGTGGTGAAAGTTAGATGCCACTCTGCCATATTGTTTTTTGTTTACTGAATTTTTTGTGAATGGATTGAGCGGGAATAAAATTATGATAGTGCGGGGGTTAAGACAGAAGTGTATGTTGAAAACTACAGCTAGCGAGAGGACTAGTATCGCCGAGTGGTTAGAGTGATAGACTTCCAACCTAAAGACTGTAGGATCAAATCGCAGGTATGACAAGTTTTTTCAAATAAAATAAAAAAAAATACCCTCCAGCCCAGAGTAAGGTGAGGGGCGATGAGAGTGTTAGGTTCCGCCATCTTGTTATGGGTTGAGCTTTCTGATTGAGCAGGAAGAGGGAAAGAAAATGGAGACATTGGTTTGGATGTTAGGTTAAGGAGTGGATGTGGAAAGAAAATAGAGTCATCAATTTGGATGATAGATTAAGAAGTGGCGGGTTGGAAAGAAAATAGAGTCATCGGTTTGGAAGATAGATTAAGGAGTGGGGGCAATGAAGTCATTGGAATGGATGATAGGTTAAGGAATGGGAGTAATGGAAAGAAAAATAGGATCATTGGATGCTAAGTTGAAGAGTGGGGGTGCAAAGAAAATGGTTTCATCGATTTGGATAATAACTTCAGGGGGTTGTCGCAATCGATGATTGGTCGTTCCGGTATAGGGGGGGTGGACGTGGTCTATGTGCTCATCGAGTTCGATGATTGGTTCGTCGGGAAAGTGGTGGGGATAAGTGGTCGTGACTTAAGTGCTCGTCGAGTGAACGGTGGGGTATGTGGGCGTGGCCTAATGTTTCGTCGAGATCGATGATAAGTCGGTGGGGGAAGTGGTGAGGGTAAGTGGGTGTGGCTTAAAGATGTAGAGGGGTTAGCGAGAGGGGGCAGGGCCGTAACCATAAGCAGCCGGGAGTGAGTTGCCCCGCATAAAATGTGTGGCAGAACCGCCATTTCTCCTCTACTGCATTGGTGTTGGCCCCGCGCCTCTCGCTTATTTAATTGTTGAGCCTTTTATAAACTGATACTGAGAAAGTTCTGTTTTTGTAAAGTATAATATAACATTTAGAGTGATTAAGTGAACTTTCTGCTTAACGAGTCACAAAAGCCTGTGTACAGCTTTGTGGCTGTTTGGTCAGCGAGTGGTCTCCTGCGTCCACGTTCGCCGGGGCTGGACACCAGACAGAGTTTGGAAGTGAAGTTGCACCATTTCTGTCTGGGCTAAAGGGAGATATTCACTTGTAGAGAGGACGGAGGGCACTAACCGCTCTTTTCAGAGCGAGGGCGTAAGCTTCGGCTTGAGCCCACTGTACATAGTGTAAATAGTTTTATTTGTATATAGTAGTGTTAAGTATTCAAATTAACTGATATGACGAGCACACCAACGACGACAGCTAGATCGTCTAGTCCGTTCTCGGATATTGAGGTGACTCCACCTTGCCTAAAAGGCATAACTGGTGGTATACGTAGAAAGTTGTTTTTCAGAGACGAGCAACCACAGGTTGCGAAAACAGTAAGAAAGGTCAAAGAGACCATAATTGACGAAGTAGGTCCTACTGAAGCGAATGACCTACCCGAGAAAAGGAAAGAAAATAACTGCAATGAGTGTGGGATCGCAAATGGGTATGTGACCGGTGATCCCCTCTTGAGAGCGAGCGAGATAGAGCTCGAAATAATGTCCTACTGTCAGGACCCTTCGGTTAAAATAAGTACGAGCAACACCTTGTTTATAACAAGGAAAGTTAAGGAAGTGACGGCCCTCATAAACGAGATGGCCACTCGTGTCGCTCGGCTTGAGGGCAAACTCGCTGCGGCTGATGACGAGACAATAAAAAGGCAGCAAGCCTTGGAGATGGCAGTGCTCTGCATTTTGGAGAACACTGACCAGATCAAGGCTGATACGACGAAATTGTCCGTGTCGCCGCTTGAGGCCCGAAAGCCGGCAAGAGAACGCAAAGGCGCGGTCGAGATAAAGAAAAATGTCACCGCTGGACCATCATCCGCAACGGCTACTTCCTATGCGGAAGCGGTGGCTAAAGGAAGCCAGCCTGAGGGAAAGCAGGCTAAGACTAAGTCGAAGACTATGTCTAAAAAAAGGCAGGAAAAGGAAAAGCAGCCTAAGAAGGCAGTAAAGCAGCCACTGCCTAAGAAAAAGCATGTGTTCCTGATCAGGCCACAAGATGAGCAGGCAGTGCAGACCAGTGATCAAACAAAAGAAATTTTGAAGGGCAGTCTTAACCCTTCTGAGGAAGGCTGGCAGGTCGTATCCCTCAGACGAGCCAGGAATAAGACACTCCTAGTTGAAACAGGAGGCCTAGAGCAAGCGCAAGCCTTGCTAAACAATGAAAAATTGCGGAACGCTGGTCTGCACGCTGAGCTGCCCAAGAAGTGGCTTCCAAAAATGATAATTTTCGACGTGCCTAGCGATCTCGACGACGCGAAAATAATGAAAGCCATCTATGAACAGAATTTGGGATCAGTGTTGCCGAAACCTGAGTTCCAGGACTCCTTTCGAGTGATGGCCAAGTCAGGCAGGAGCAAAAATGGTTTGCAGAATTGGGTAGGAGAGGTCACGCCTAAAATGCGTGAACTTCTAAAGAAAGGAACCCTGAGTCGTGTCAGGGTATACATAGAATGGAGTCGTTGTAAGGTTATGGACCATAATCAGGCGTCGCGCTGTTATAAGTGTCAAACATATGGGCACGTGGCGAAGTACTGCAAGGAGAGCGATCTCACTTGCGGACACTGTGCCACGAAAGGACATAGCTATGACAAGTGCCCAAATAAAGCCGAGGCCCCGGCATGTGCCGCCTGTAAGGCATTCCGTAAGCCGCACAACCACTCCGTAAAGAGTACAAAATGCCCAGCTTACCAGAATGCTTTAGACCGACAACTGGCCAGCACAGACTATGGCAGAAGTCCTGACTATGGCAACAGGCCTGAGAGTGTTGCAGCTAAATGCGCAACGCTCTAAAACAGTAATGGCAGAAGCACGAGAGCTCATCTATTCAAATGGCATAGATGTTGCACTAATCCAGGAGCCCTACACGTTCAAAGCGAGCGTTAAGGGTCTGGGATTGCAGCATCGTATCATTCACGCTTCATGTGACGGATGGATTTGGACTGCAGTGGCGGTGTGCAATCCAGACATCACTCTATTGCGTCTTCCTCAGTACAGCACCAGTCATTGTACCTGCGTGCTGTTAACTGCGGCAAATGGCTTTGAGTTGATGCTGGTGAGCTTGTATTGCCAACCGTCGTGCGATACAACGCCATCTATTGCTCATCTAGGTCGGCTCATAAGAGAAAATAGAGGAAAAAAGATAATTGTGGCCGCTGACATAAACGCATGGTCACCCATGTGGCACGATGACGCACTGGACGATAGGGGCAGACACTTCGAGGAGTGTTTTGTCGCTAATGATCTGTGTGTGGTCAACAAGCCTGGGCATATGAAAACGTTTGTTGGGAACGGAAACTGCGCGGAGCATAACTTTGATGTAACCTTGTGTACAGCCTCGGCTGTTGACAGGGTACATGGTTGGAAGGTGGTAGACTGGGTAACTGGTGATCACAGGGCGATACTTTTCGAAGTTGCCTGGGACACCAGGCCGTGCGCCACCTTTGAGGGTCTAGAAAGATTCTCAGTCAAACGTGTTGACTGGGAAAGATACAAGACACTCCTCCAGCGCAGAATTGACACGCTAAATGTCCAAGGGGATACCATTGATGGTGTCGATATAGCGGTCACAGAGCTGACGGAGGCAATAGCTGGCACAAATGGGGAAGTGCTTAAGAAAATACCCACTAGTCGCACACGCCGTGTTCCTTGGTGGACACGGGAGTTGACTGTGGCCAAGAAAGACGTTGCTAGGAGGGGGAGAAGGTACCAACGGAAACAGAATGAGGAATCCCGTCAAAGATACATAGATGAGTACCGAGGTGCTCGAAAAAGATATAAAAAGATGGTGCATCAGGCCAAGACTTCTAGCTGGCGAGAGTTCGTGGAGTCAGAAGGCAACAATGATCCGTGGGGCATTATATACAAGGTGCAAACAAGGAAAGTAAGGACCGACCTGGTACTCGCTAGTCTAAATATAGACGGAGTGCCGGGTGCTGGGTCCTGGCAGCAATCAACAAAGCATTTGTTGAAAGTGCTTCTTCCTGAGGATTGTCCTTCGGATGACACGCAATTGCAAAAAGGTCGTCGCGAAGCAGCGTACGAGTCACCAGCTCTCACGGACTCCATCACAGAATTTGATAAATACGATGTTAAGTATGTTATTGGAGAGATTAAAAATAAAAAGGCCCCTGGCATAGATATGATAAATGGAGAAATTGTCCGGAAGAATGAGGACGTATTAAGCCAATATCTGCTTGACCTGTTCAATGGATGCCTGAGATTGGGATACTTTCCCACTCAATGGAAAACTGGGCTTGTAAAAGTTTTATATAAAGGATCAAACAAGCCCGTAAATGATGCAAAGTCGTATCGATTGATGCAACTCCTGCCCGTTTTTGGGAAACTGCTGGAGAAACTGATTATAATGAGATCAAAAAGCTTTATCAGTTTCAGTCCCAACCAGTATGGTTTTGTATCGGGAAGATCGACGACAGATGCCATCATGAAAATCCTTGAATTGGTGCGTGGCAGTGGGCACAAGTACGTTCTCACAGTATTCCTGGACATAGCCGGGGCCTTCGATAATGTCTGGTGGCCGACTGTTTTGGAGTCACTAAGAAGACGAGATTGTCCACCATGTCTTCTAAAACTAATACAAAGCTACCTTACCCAGAGGGTAGCGATGTTAGTGACTCAAGCCGGCGAGGTCTCACGACCAATAACTAAAGGTTGTCCGCAGGGCTCGGTGGTGGGTCCGTTCCTGTGGAACCTAGTGATGGAAGAGCTGTTAAAACAGACTGATAAATTGGATTACTGTGACTCGGTTGCATACGCTGATGACCTAGCAATAGTTGTCCATGGAGATTCTCGGAGGGAGATAGAGGAGCGTGCTTGCACAGCTGTGTCTCTAATAAAAAGATGGTGTCAAGGGGAAAAGCTGCAGATTTCGTTTGAGAAGTCGAAAGTGATGCTCATGAAAGGCAAGCTTCATCCCAGTCGTCCACCTTGGATCCGGGTGGACGAACAAAGAATAGCCCACGTAACCCAGTTCGAGTATCTGGGCGTGCTCCTGGATTGGAAGCTTTCTTTTAAGCCCCATATTCAGCGGGCGGCCTCTAGATGCCTAAACTTATACCAGGGGATCAAAAGAGTAGCCCGTGGAGAGTGGGGACTGAAGACTGGTGTGGCTCTGACCATCTACAGAGGTCCGCCTCCCCGTGGCAGGGACGGGAACTTATCTACCTAGCAGATAAGGCTAAGTGACCATAGGCACCGGTTTTGGCGCTATGCGCTTGGTACGGTGGCTAAGAGTGTGCGTAATAATAATAATAATAATAATAATAATAATAATACATAACAGCTTATACGTACTTAAAACTGGTGGTCCCCCAAGTACTCGATATTCCTAGGGGGACATTGATCCTAGCCTAAACTTTTTTTTTTTTTTTTTTTTTTGAAGTGAGGGGCAATGCACGACCCGATTCGATATATTGTGTTATGCCCCCTGGGTGCCGCAGGCTATTGCCCATAGCACCCGAGCAGATGTGCCAACTGAACATCCGATCTACAGAACCTCCATCAGGTTAAGATCCCGTAGGAATCCTAGTAACCTGAAGGGCTCTAGAGATCCCCCTCCTCCACCTGGTAGCTATCCAGGTTCTTGAATCTTCTCTGAGTGGCAGCCTCGCCGTCTGTTAGGAGATGTAGTGGAGGATGTAGGAGAAATCTTATTTTTAAACAAACCTACTCCTCATAAAGATATTAGAGATCTTTAAATTAGCGTCCACCATTAGTTTTTTTGTTTGTTTTTTTAAGGAGAGGCCAATGCACCGCGACCGTTTCGATCTATTGTGCTATGCCCCCCTGGGTGCCGGAGGCTTTTGCCCACAGCACCCTAACAGATGTCCTTCTCTGAACATCCGTTCGACAAAACCTCCATCAGGTTCAGATCCCTAAGGAATCCCAATACCCTGACGGGCTCTAGAAAGGGTATATCCCCCTCCTCCACCTGGTAGCTACCCAGGTTCTTGAATCTTCTCTGAGTGGCAGCCTCGCAGTCTGTTAGGAGATGTAATGGAGTTTCCTCCAGCTCCCCACAGAATCTGCATGAGCTGTCACTTTCCAAATCCAGCTTCACCAGGTATCCTCTAAGTCGGCAATGCCCCGTAAGAACGCGGAGCTTGTTCTTGCTCAATCCGATGCAGGCCTCAGATCTCCGTTGGTTATAATTTCCCAAGCAGATCTCAGCCTGCCGCAAACTGGGGAGCGAGTACCAGATTTGAGATCTCCTCATCTCCTCTTTCTTCCTAAGTTCTTTCAAGGTTCAGGACCTAGAAACGGGGAAACTGTTCAGTACCTATCTTTGCCTGAGCGTTGGCCATTTCGATCCCTTCTATGCCAAGCATGCCCTGGCACCCACCAAAGGGTGACTTTATCCCTCCTATCTAAAGTGTGACTTTACTGAATGAGGGTTTTTAAAAATTTTTCTCTAAAACGACTATAACCATTTTCATTACATTTGGAAAACTAATTATTGCACAGCTATACCTCCCACTACTCCTAGAGATCCTAAGAAGAGCTCCCTTCGCCGTCCTTTCCACCACTAGGTGCAGAGGTGACAGATTGAGGATAACCTCAATCCCGGCGGTTAGCCTAAACTTAACCTACCGTCCATTCATTCTAAGCATAATAAAAATCTGTGTGCAACCTTCCACTACGAATCCCATCCATACAACCATGCACTCTGTTCTTCCACCAGAAATATTCCTGTGGGGACAAAAAAAAAAATCCTATAGCTATCCTAAGCTATCTAAACTAAAGCTGACGATCATATCCGATCCTACTAACCTAAGTGCCGTATTCATTCAACAGTCACGCAATAAATAAAGTCCATTCAACCTAGCTCTTAACGATCCAACCCAGCCTTCTTTACAACGCCTCCTCAGCAAATCGTCGAAAATCCTTGTAAGCTGCTTCATTCTCTTAACAATGAAGGCAATCGTTCATTGTCCGAGGCAACGAGGAAAACATGAATATCCCTTTGCAGTTGCTGACGCCAATCGGCATACTCAGGGCAATCCAATATAATATGCTAGCTCACTTCCTCTTGTCCATACCTGCAATTCCAGTATCCACCAGATCCATCCTGGCCCTGACCCCGCATGTAGTTCTCCCCTTCTTCGAGCTTGAAATTCCATTCTCACAGTTTTATGAACCAGTGCATTCTCCTCCGACAAACCGACGAATCTCATCATATCTTCCTTATCCTCTCTCTCCAGGACCCATTTCGGTCTTTCTCTCTTCTTGCTGACGCCAGAATCCCATTTCCTTATTAATTTCATTATCCTGTATCCTCCATTCTCGAGACCTATCTAATCTAATCCAATCTCCTGAGTTTCGATTATGCTCAGAACTCTTTTACTTGCATCCATTAATTCCCTTATTGTATCATTCTTTTACACCAACAAAGAGAAAACTTCTTTTCATTTCTTAAATATATTAAGTGACAAACTTAAATGGTAACCTAACAAAAATTAGTCTATTCAGCTGTATTAATAGATTATTTGGGTCTATTGTCTCAGGTCTTCTACAATGTACTGGTAGTTTTGTACATAATCTGCAACAGTGGCGGCTACTGGTATTCGCGATTGCGCGACTGAACCCCCCAGCTATTTGAAAAAAATAAAAAGTAACAAATTATCATCATATTTTTATTACTTTCACTTATTTTTATTTCATATTTCAATTTCAAAAAATATTTTCATTTTTATTTATATTAGTTTCAAACCTTAGTCACAGTAAAAATAGTATATATTGCCTATCAAATTTCAATCAAATCCATGTAAAAATAATAAAATAATGAATGAGAATGATGTGAAAAAAATAATTTGTTTGTCAATTCCGAGGAGAATCAGAAATAAAAGAATAGGAACGTATATCAATATAGGAGCTCACTCTGTGTTGTTTAATGTATTGTGCATTTTTGAACGATTGTATGTATAATGCATACACATATCAGGAGATGTATAAAGTGTAGGAAGCAGGGGGTTCACAGTTCGGCATCGCGCTGGTGAATTTAATATATATATATATATGTATATATAAAAAATTTCTTTGTGTTAGTATAGAAAAGTGTATATTCCTTATTACTTTTTAAAATAAGAGTGGGGGATTCTTGCGCGATGAACATTACTTACGATCTCACGACGAACTTACCCGATCTTACCCGGAGTTAAAAAAGATGTTTTTCTAGCAAATGTATTGTGTGTGTGTGTGTGCGTGCGTGCGTGCGTGTGAAGAGCATAGCTCAAAAACGAAAAACCGTAGAAAGTTGATACTTGATATTCCGTTTAGGTATCACCTTGGGATTTGACCCTAAGTTGTCTGTCAAAATTCTTCAACCGGAAGTACCACTTTACTAGTTTTTTTTTTCCATTTTCTCAAAAATGGCTTCGACGATTTTCTTCAAACTTGGTATATCAACTACATATTCAAAGAGCTACAACTTTTATTTAAAACATTTCTCTGGGAAAATTCAAATAAGGACAGTATGGGCGGGGGGATGGGGTTAGGTTTTCAGCTAAAGTGCTATTTCAGTTTATTAGACAATTCTGCATTTAAACAGTGTTAATTACAATTAAATATGTTGTTGAAATTCCGAGTTTGAAAAATCGGATAACCGGAAGTGCGTTTACTTTATCACTTTACTAAATGATTTTTTCATTTTTTCGAGATTTTCTCAAAAATTGCTCAGACGATTTTCTTATATAAACTAAAGATACGAAGATCTACAACTTTTATCTAAATCATTTCTCTGGGAAAATTCATTGAAGGGCACATTTAGGGGAGAGGTGGGGTTATGTTTTTCTCTAAAGTGCTATCATAGTTGATTATACAATTCTAACATCCAAACAAAATTAATTAGAAATAAATAGATGGCCAAAATTCCGAGTTTCAAGAAAATAGTAATACCGGAAGTGCGTTTTTACTGAACAGTTTTTTCAGTTTTCGACGGTTCCATTCAATTTGGTACACTAACTATAAAATTTGTCAATTATAATTTTGAAAACTTGTGTGAGTGTTTCACACCAGATTTTTTGTGATGTGATGTGCCTGTGCCAATGTGTGGATTTCTATATATTGTTTTTATATTTATAAAAATTTGATGTTGGTATTGGTACTTAAAACATCACTAGATATATGACCCAGCAAAGAATCATGCTAACTCATTGACATTTCCTTAGAACGGAAACACTTTATTTAGATGATTATAAAAATTTCCGTTAAATTAACCACTTAATTTTCGAACTCAAACGGTACAACTCTTTTTTTCGCAGTTTTTCTCTAGTTGCGCAGTGACAGATTTATTGTTAATTTAATATATTTAATTATAGGGGAGGGATGCAAGTTTTTACAGGGCTCCTGGTTTACTTCATGATTTCTATCTAGCCAAGCTACTAATAATGTAGGTAATGTAAGTATTTAAAAAAAAAATGTTGAACCCCCACGTATCCAAGTCAGGAGCCGCCACTGATCTGCAATAATATAAATTTTTGTGCATCTTTTATTTTTTTACGAGGATGTAGTTCTTTGTTAGAATTTGCCTAGCTCATCAGAGTAAACTCGTCACCACTTCAAACACACTCACTAACATTTACACACTGTATACTTTGCAGACGACCACATTATATGTACAAACAAACGGATATCCAGGGGTACTACATTAGATATTTTCAGGTCGCAATGGATTTGGTTTTGCATCTATTCCGTCCAATTAACCATGGATCCTAGCAATCAATTGCGAATCTTGCCAGCGGTGGTTACAATAAGGTGTTATCCTGAAAAACTATATTATAATATGAGAGAAACATCTACTACACTTAGCCATAGATTTTAACTAAGATTTTCTAACATATTACGTGAAAGATCAGAACATAAAGACGCTCAAGGAGGGTGTGAATAAAAAGATATTTTCAATAATTCAACGCATAATGGGCATAGTCAAACGGATCCAAATGTTTAAATAAAACGTTTTCAATAATGAAATGCAAAGTAGTGATAATTCTAACAAAATACATTTAAAAGTATATATATTTAAATTGTATTATGCCACTACATTGTATCATTATTATACTGCAAAATAGACTATTATTAAACTCTAACTATAACCAAACTATTGATTGTTTATTAATGGACACTATACATGAATGTTACGATGAAATTCCATCTCTTCATTACCCACAATGTTTGCAGGCAGGTGGACAGCATATGGAACGTTTCTATCCAGAGTATTCATAATTCCAGAATTCTGTATTAACATTATTTTTAGAAATTCCTTATGGAAACCAAAATATTTTCTACCAAGCAATTTTCCAAACATAAATATTAGAATATTATATTATAATATTAATTATCTATGTTGAAAATGGATTTTGAGGTTCGGTCAAACAAAAGAACTCTTTTTTTAAATTTCTACCGACGTTTCGGCAAATTTATTGCCTTCTTCAGGGTCTGTACAAAGGTTGAAATACATATCAAAAATAGGACCAACAGAAAATATGAACTTAAATTAAATATTTCCAGAATAAAAATTTTAAACTAAACAATATAAAATAAACTAAGTACAAAATATGATATATATAGAGTACAATTAAATTTATTTTAAATTATTGTAGACAGATCAATATTAAACTAAATCGCAACTATTAATTAATACTAATAAAAAAAATAATAAACATAAAATAAAAAATAAATAAAATATATATATATATGTGTGGCATATATGAGTACAGTATGAAAATAACTTAGGAAATGTACTTACAAAAATTTTTAGTGAGAATTCCAGTAGTAATTAATAATCTAGTATAACCTGTGACATATCATCACCAAGTGTTACGGACATTGGATGGGTCAAGGTTTATAAAGGGCTAGGAGAGGGGATGGGAAAACCGTGTCTTAGTCTGTATGTTGTTTTGGAAATTCCAGGAGATTGTTATAGCTGAGGGATAGGTTTTTGGTGTCTGTTCTAAAATTAATAGAAAATTTATCTTTTTTAATATAAATCATTTCCAATATATTTCTTTTTTTATTATTATTATTATTGATGGAGAGAATTTGGTGTTTTCATGTCAAATTCGTGTTTGTATTGTATGCAGTGTTTCGTTAGTGCTGTAGTCGTGTATGTCGGTTTTTTAGTTTTACAGTCGTATTTATGTTGGTACAGTCTATTTTTTAAATATTGAGATGTTTGTCCTATGTACGTACGTACCTGGGCATTGTAAACAATTTATTTTATAAATTATATCTGATAATAAAGTTGTGGGTGTGGGGTCTTTTAGTTTAGAAAAGAGTTTTTTTAGGGGATTGGAGTTTTTGTGAGCAATGGAAAGGTTATATTTCTTGAAAATTTTAGCTATTTTTTTATTTTTTTTTTATTAGATTATGTATAGTTGCGATTTATTTCAATATGATCTGTCTACATAATTTAAAATAAATTTAATTGTACTCTATATATATCATATTTTGTACTTAGTTTATTTTATATTGTTTACTTTAAAATTTTTTATTCTGGTAATATTTAGTTTAAGTTCAGATTTTCTGTTGGTCCTATTTTTGATATGTATTTCAACCTTTGTACAGACCCTGAAGAAGGCAATAAATTTGCCGAAACGTCGGTAGAAATTTAAAAAAGAGTTCTTTTGTTTGACCGAACCTCAAAATCCATTTTCAACATTGAATACAACGGTCGTAGCGAACACCAAAAACATTAATTATCTATATATGTAAATAATCTAAATAACATTTACGAATAATATCTGTTTAAATGAAGACTTTCTGTCTGAAAGATGTGTCACAATCAAACCATTGGAAGGAATTTGTAGTGGAATCAATTGTCGTGATTCCTGAGGTATGAAGTTAGATGTCTTGAAGAGGGATTTATTAGGCGGAAGTTAGTTTAGAGATTTCAGAGAGTTATTGCTTGAATTACTAACACTGAATTTATAAAAATAGACTATATTTTTATAATAATTTAAATGTGAGAATTGGTAACTATTAACATGAAATAATTAGAAATAAATAGGAGATAAACAACAAATAATTTAAAATGATTAAAATAAATAAACTAATATGCACAACTATGAAAATAATTATAAGTTAAACTTTGTATAGGGACGCGCTCTCGTACTGTAATGATATATACTGATAGACTGAAGCTATAGTGATATAATGATAATACTCGTCATACTGATGATACTGTAGCTACTGATATAATGATCCCCTCTTTCAGTGGGGCGAAGTTTATATTAGTCTTACTCATACAATGCCAAGTGTGTAAGTAAGTTCTCACACTAAGACATCTCTAGTAGCGTGCGATCTTGTGCGACCTTGGTTAGGTCGGTGACCAGTGATTTAGGTCATGGCCAGATTTGGTCGCCCATCGGTGATTTTCAAAGACCAGGTGGCATCTCTAGTAGACATAAAATTTCATTGAATAATTATTATATTTTGAGTAAGTTTAAATGCATTAAAGAATATTATAATTTATACTTATTATTTTATTATTTATTAAAGAATATTATAAACTTATTAAATTATTAATGCACAAAGATAAATAATTGATCTGCTTATAAAAGTTTACATTTCAACATAATTTTGTTGAAATAATAGAATATTTTTCACTCGTTATGACCTAGAAAAAAAAGATAACAGACATTTATTTGGAATTATATAGGACTTTATATTAGTTTTATTAATGAGTATTCTTTTGTTTATTTTCACAAAATATTACATAATAAGTTTTTTTTTAATGACACTTCATTTATTGTTTATAATTTTCATTTAAAAAAAAAAAAAAATTCTGGGTTTTCTTAAAGCCATCTTTAGGTATTACCAAAACACGGTAACAATACAAATTTATAATTCGTCCAACTTATGAAGAAAGAGAAAAAAAAAAAAAAAATGTAGAATCAAACATTGTTCATAAAATATATGAATAAGATTGACGGTGACTTTGCCAGGTCCTGGCTTGGAATTGGCTTGCTTCTGTTTGGGGAGATTGTAAGAGTTACCGTTGGTAAGACATAACAAACAACTTTCTTCTCAAATAGAAAGAAAGACAGAACTCATCAAAATTCCTCTTCGTCCTTCCCACCGTAGGATACGATGTCTTTTGATCTTCCAACTGTTGGCTGGGAAGTGTTAAATATAGTTTCTTCACCTTTATTCTTTCCACTATCCTATTTTATTTCATCTATAGACGAGTGGGCGAGATAGTTCTGGAATCTACAGGTCTACGGTAAGAGTCAATAAACCAGAACTGCTTGTGTGTCCATTGAAAAGTCTCAATGATTCATAAAAAAAAACAACCGATCCTTTTACTGGGGCAGTGTGGGTGGGATTACTAGCCATTCCAGATTATTCTAGGAGGGATTATATATACATTCTTTCAGATGGTGATATCAGAGCCTTTGCTCATATCCACCTACAGCCCACAAGTGATAATGCTTATACGGTACATAAAAATTTGTCTCATTCAGCAAGAATTAATTAATTAATCAATTAAAGAAAATAGATTTAACCAAGAACTAATCAGATTCTATAAATTAAATATTCAGAACAATAATAAGTGACAGCAGCAAATTAAATTTAACAAACTACAAGAAATTAAACAACATTAGCAACAAACAAAAATGAAACAACACTAGTGGAATAATTTCTAACAAATAAAACAACACCAGCAACAATGCCAACAACCTCATAGGCAGGAACATTCTGTTAACACTAAAAACTATTTATTGAAATATTTAGAAAGAATTTAAACAAGATATTACTGGAGTATACTGTATTATGTTTAGTAGTCCTATATAATGGATGTGTACGGGTGGAGAGAATTTGTCTGGTTGATGAAATGAGATTGACTTTGTTAAAACTGGTTAACTAATATATTAATTAAGAGACACAGACTACCTGGACTTTACAATAGAGAAATGTATAAGGTAAATGGGTAATGACACGTAGTGATTGGTTGTATTGAACTGTCTTAAACTGTCCTCCACTGTATTGACCTGTCCTCAACTGTATCGAATTGTATTGAACTGTATTTTTATGGGCTGTCCGTCGCTATATTTATACAGTTTCTCCCACTCCAATCCGAGAGAGTGCTCGGGTTTTTTCTCTTCTCTTACTGTCTTTAGTTGCCGATCTCTCTTTGGTTGCTGTTACATCATCCTATGCCTTTACCATGACAATCCATTATCAGCACATTATAGGAGGCAGAAAACGTATGAACATATCAAAACACAATTTACGTGGCCAAACATCTCTAATGATGTACAAAAAATACGTTCAAACCTGCTATAGCTGTGCCACAAGGAAAACAAAAGACGCTTAGGCACATTCAGTTGGGCACAGTTCGATATACAGTTGAGGACAGTTCAATACATCCAATCACTACGTGTCATTACCCATTTAGCACTCTATCTTAAAACATTTCTCTATTGTGAAAGTCCCGGGCAGTCTGTGTCTCTTAATTAATATATTAGTTAACCAGTGTTAATAAAGTCAATCTCATTTCATCAACCAGACAAATTCTCTCCACTAACACATCCATACACTGTCCGGAAACCGGCAGTGCACTGGGAAGGTTCGGGGCGCCAATGGACCCTACATGTTGACGCGCCTTAAATTGAAAAAAGAAAAAGAAAGTAAATTCAACAATGAAAAAATAATATACATATATATAAATATCTAATACACACAATACTATAAAGGTACAACTCCAAGAAAAATATTAAAATAAAAGCAATAGGCATTTATGTGTATTGATAATAATAGGAGTTTTAATAAAAATCGATGGAACCGTTTTAGACAAAACTCAAAAAACCAAAAATGAAAAAAAAGATCATTCTGTAAAGACGTACATTCTGTTTCATAGATTTTTCCGAAATCTTCGTGTAATATGGGGTGTTGGTACCTAAACGGAATACCAAGTTTCAGCTACTAGCGATTTTTCGCTTTTGAGTTATTTCGTTCACACACACACACACACACTTTTCAACTTTTCTGTAGAACTAAAATGTGGCATCTTAAATCTTATCCTTATAAAATAAACATAAATATTTGCAATTAAAATCAGTATGCTAAGTGGTTGTAGAGCATTATTTGGTAAAACTATGTGATTAGGGTATGTTTGTAGTTATGTATGGTGAGTGTATATGTGTTTGTGTTGTTATATATTTCAGTTTGGAAGTATAACTATTTCACTGTATCTTTTAGCCACTGACATATTGGCCAGTTTCTTGTTCACTTCAGCCATGCTTACTTCTTCAACCATCCCCCGACTGAATCCATGAATCTTTACCGTACTATTATCACCAACTAGCTGGAAGATCACAACCATTTTCCCTTAATCATTCTAGTGTAATGTGTAATCTACTTTGTGGTTGTATATATATATATATATATATATATATAATAAACCAATGGACTAGTGGGTTTCGTAGTATTAAAATACAAACACACAAAAACATTCAAACACCCTTTAGAGGAAAGCCTACTCACTGCTTTTCCAAAGCTTTAATTAAAATGCCAATCTAATAGAATGTTTTTATTGATTGTATGAAACATTCAAGGAATTTTGATTAATAGTTCATTGATGGAAATAATATAATATTTATTGACCAACTAGATTTAAAAAAAAAAAAAGGGGGGGACTTCCAGGGATGAATTCTTTTCATTTTATTTTCATTCGCTGCTATTTAGAGAAAGTATTGTATTCATGTTGAAATTATCTTTACGCTGGAAATTATTGTTTCAAAATCTCCTGAGTTCGAAAAAAATTGGTTTTATTGAACGATTTCTTTTGTTAAAGAATATTCAAACTTCGTTATTTCGGTTAAGCGCGCTATCAGAGTGGCCCAGACAAAAGAAGTATCGCCCACGGAAGAATCTGCCCAGACGGAAGGTTTTTTTTTTTTTTGCTACATCCTTTTTTTCTTTAAACATGACTACAATCTACATCCATATGAAGGTCTATCACTTTTATTGGAAACATTTTTCTTTGAAAATCCATTATCGGGGATTTGGTAGGGGTAGAAGTGATGATATGCAATTATAGGAGTCACAGAATGTAAAAAAGTAGATTTATATATGTATTTTTGAGTTAGAGTGGTTTTTGAGATATACGTATCTATTTTTACGATGTCACGTCATTGGTGGTTCAGCCACTAGATGGAAGAAAAGCTGTTCAATATAATTCAACATTTAAATGAAAATGGTAGTATAAAATAGGCTAGTAATCTATGGGGTTGTCACTAATTACATTATAAATACGTAGTTCTGAACTGATCCAGATGAATGCCAGTCATATCCCCCCCCCCTTCCTTGGTAAACGAGACTAATTGAACCCTGGATGAAGCCGATACGATAAGGATAGACCTGCAATGAAATAATGAAATGGTAGTCCACTAGGACATGAAAGGTGTGCCACGAAAAACTTGTGAGCGTATTCGATGTTTTCCCTTGGGCTTGTTGATCAGCATGAAGATGTACATGGTTTCTTTTACAATTACTTTTAAATTTTATTCTTGAAGATGAACATTGAAAATGGTTACAGGTGGATGTTTCTTTGTTTGTTACGAGTTTTGCCACTTGCTCTGCTTTCTCGTTTCCTTTAATGCCAAAGTGGCTTGTAATCTGTATTAGAAACATGATCCTAACTTTCCTTGTATCCCCAAATTGTTAGAGACCAGGTGCATATTAATTAAGACAACTATTTATGTTGCTTCCCTGCCTTCTGAAATGTATCTGAGATCTAACAAAATTTGCCCCAACTTCCTTATAATAGTTATCTCTTAGGATGACATTTGGGCAGACAGGTTCCGATTTCCTGAAATTCTACGGAATATTACCTTGCACACTGTGATCCATTGAAATGATTTGTAATACTTCCAGTAATCGAAGACCAGACTTTATATTCTTCCTTTTTTAGAAAAGAATATTCGTTAATTCATTAATTTATTTTTTTTTATTTTTATTTTTTTAAACTATATAATTATTGTAATGTATAATATAATGATATATATCGCCCCCATAATAATATATGGGGCCAAAAGCCCCAAAAATTAATTTTTTCCAGAAAAATGTGTCAAATAAAAGAGATAGTTGTGGTGATTAGGTCCGCAGAGCTGGAAATCATCAGAGAAATTTTCCAAGATAGCTCTACTGTATTAAGTGCACATCTATTAGTATCAGACTTCCGCCAATCTTCAGTATGTTTTGATGAAGAGTGTGATAATACAGACTTGTATAGAGCAAATTCAGTTTATTACACCTTGAAGTGAAAAGACTTACACCTTGTTATAACAAAGAAAAACGGTGTAGAATCACCCACCCCGGCCGTTCTATTAACCTTTGACACACCTATTCTTCCTAGAAAAGTGAAAGTGGGTTACTTAATCCTCGGTGTACGGCATTATATCCCAAATCCTTTACGCTGTTTTAACTGTTTAAAGTACGCCCATACTGCAGTAAACTGCAACAGTGAAAACCCAATTTGTGGCCAATGTAGCCTGATCAGACATGAGGGCGAATGCCAAAGCCCGTTGAAATGCGTAAATTGCTCTGAGAATCATGCCGCATGGTCTAGGGATTGCAGAGTCTACAGAGACGAAAGGAAAATAAAAGAGATAATGACTAAAGAAAAGTTAACCTATTCTCTAGCAAAAAGAAGAATTCTGTATGCCCGTACAGAGGAGGTATCGTACGCGCAGGTGGCAAGAGCTACTACAGAGCGAGAACGATCCTTTGAAAATATGTTAGGAAGACTGCTAACAGCAATGGAGCAACTCTCCGAAAGAATAGGAAAATTGAAAAGATGTATAGCGGCCAACAGGAGACTCTAGTAGATTCAAGGCCGAGTAAAGGACCTTCACCTAAAGGAACTACCCTTCAAAATGAAAGTGTCAATTTTACTCGTTGAACTGAACGCCGGTACAATGTACGGTTCCACCAACTGAGGGTTAAGGAAAGCAAAGATTTAGTGCAAATTTTAACTTGTTAGGAAATTAGCCATTGGGCTGCAGTAAGTTTTTCATTCAATAATAATTAAAAACCCACCATCAGTGATGGGTTCTACAAATAGAGATCTTGCTAAAACCAAATGAAAGATAAATACGTAATGCAATAATTTTCAATTGTAACAATCTGAAGATCCATGTTAAATAATGATTTATACAGAACATTCTAACGATATCTAGTATAAACCGGTTTAGGCAAATGAGTAACTCATCCTTCTCTAATATTTCGTGAGATTTGATATGGGGCTGTTGTATATCATTTGGTTATGCAATGGCCTTGCTAATAAAGCTGTGGAGTGGATTGTTCACTTAATATTTTGCAACCTAAAGGAAGTACAATATTTTAATATGAATTTCAGTTCAACATTTCGATATAAGTTTTCTAAATACGTATATCCATTTGCACGACTAAATTCAAATTTACAAAATTAATAAGAACCAAAGTCACTAATACTTCTTACAATATTTATTTCTTTTTGTTTTTACTATTTCCTAATATTCACTACAATTCATTGTATCACATGCGAATCCTATTACAAGTTTCCTTCTAGCAGAATGTTGAAGACTTTTGTTTTAGATCATTCTTGCAGTATCAGGTTACCTTCTAGGGAAGATTGGGCCCATCTGGTGCGATTGCAGATAATTATCTCCGGTATTACACAAACTGTTCCAGATTGTATAGTGTATTTTGGATGCTTGGCTTGACTGGCGGTGACCGGTGCGATGCGGACCACACCAACAGCGGCAATGGAGACTTTACTGGGAATTCCACCGCTCTTTGTAGAGGTGAAAACTGTGGCAATGAAAGCCTGTTATAGAATTAAACAGGCGGGTTTTTAGCAGAAATGCTTCAGAAAGTTTCTGTTACAGGTTTTCCTTCTGATAGAATGTTGAAGACATTTGTTTTCGAGCATTCTTACAGTGTCAGTTTACCTTCTAGGGAAGATTGGACAAGATTTGGTCCGTCTGGGGTGATATCTGATAAATTACCTGAGGTGTTACACGGACTTTTCCAGAATGGATGTTACGTCTGGAGCTGCAGTCTATTTTGAGACGGAGATCACTTGGCAGTACTCTTGATGAATGGACCACTATTTTTTCAGACTGAGGTTTATGCTATTCTTTGTTGTATTTTGGAAACTGAGTGTACATAACACTAACTTAAAAAGTGTTTGTATCTGCTCGGATAGTCAAGCTGCATTGAAAGTACTGAGTTCATGTGTCTTCACTTCCAGATTGGTACTGGAATGTACTATTAAGACTAGAAGATCTTTTTTCTTTGAAGGATGTGCTTCTAGTCTGGGTTCCAAGTCATATGGAAATTTTTGGGAATGAGGAGATGGATAGGTTTGGCAAATTAGGCGCCTCTCTCCCTTTCATTGGTTAGGTGAGACGATGCTGTGTCTTTCACAGAATCTCTTAGGCATCTGGTTGGATCTATTGGACATTGTGATATAAGGAGACACCTCTAATGGAGCTCATGCCGGATCCCATTTGTTTTAATCTTCTGGGAGAATAATCAGAGATGGTGGGAGAGGACTGTCTGTAATGGGACAAAAGGAATTTAAGACCCGTGTGGAGGGTTAGCTTGGAGGCATAGTAAGGAGCACTGGTGGTTTTCCGAAGGACTTTAGACTGAAAGGATTGGAACCCAAGCCTCTGTATCCGTAGAACAGATGTTCTATGACTGCTATATATAAGTCTATTGTTTTCAAATGTGAGTATAGAACGTTAATCACATAGTCTTAAAAGAAGTTAACAATCGTCTGTTTAGTTCCTGTCTCTTCAGTCTAGTGTGAGGATTCCCAATTAGTCGTTTGATTGAACTCGGTCTAATATTGATTTTATGAATATTATGGTCCCATTGAGAAGGTAAAGGGTGGCCCGTTTCTGGCTAAAGTTCACTAATTTTGCATTTGGAGACATTATTTGCAAAGGTATTTCTGTATAAATGTCAGATGTAATTATATCAATGTATTTATACAATTAATTATACCTAATTAAACACTAATTATCTAGAAATGTAATGCATACACTTTGACCTAATTACTACCTTTATCTCTGATCTAATTCATGTACACTCCTACTTCACCTAATGACTAAATAAATATCTACACCAAAATACAATATAATGATTGTGTACTACAAAACTATTTTCAATAGAGGTTTTTCTTTCTTAATTACTTAAATTAAAAATATAAAAATATCGCGTGAAAGAAAAGCGCACGATATTCTCTTAATAACACACAATAATTATAGAAATCAACAATGTTTCTGTATATTCAGTTGCCCAAAAATAAATATAAAGTTGGTGGGGTATATAATATGTTTGTTAGCACACATAGTCATGGCAGAGTATATTTACATTATAGTCCAGAAGACAGCGCTAATAAACATTGAACAATAACAAATAAAATTTGAAAGTTGTTTCAGAAAAATTTCTCACAGAATCTCTAAATTTGTTTTCTCTGGCAAAATATGTCAAATAAAAGTGATACATTTTATAGCATTTATACTGTAATAAAGCATTCCAAGTTTAAAGAACATCCGTTTTCAAATTCCAAAAAAGCTCAAAAAACTATTCCATGAAAGTGCACTTTCTTGTTTACTAATTTTCTGTGTAACAGCAATCAAAAAGAGAAGCTCAGCAAC